>PJEM01014538.1:0-34506 GCA_004023845.1 Helogale parvula | reverse complement strand
TAGAACTCCCTTATGACCCAGCAATAGCATTGCTGGGGATTTACCCAAGAGATACAGAAATGCTGATGCATAGGAGCACATGTACCCCAATGTTCATAGCAGCACTGTCAACAATAGCCAAAACATGGAAAGAGCCTAAATGTCCATCACCTGATGAGTGGATCAAGAAGATGTGGTATATATACACGATGGAGTACTACATGGCAATGAGAGGGAATGACATATGGCCATTTGTAGGAAAGTGGATGGACCTTGAGGGTGTCTGCTAAGCAAAGTAAGCCAGGCAGAGAAGGACAGAAACCATATGTTTGCTCTCATAGGTCTAACAGGAGAACAGGAGAAACCTAATGGAGAACCAGGGGGAGCGGAGGAAGGGGGAGAGAGTTGGGGAGAGAGAGGGACGCAAAACTTGAGAGACTATTGAATGCTGAAAATGAACTGAGAGTTGAAAGGGAAGGGGGAGGGGGAGGGGGGAAAAGAGGTGGTGGTGACGGTGGAGGGCACTTATGGGGAAGAGCACTGGGTGTTGTATGGAAACCAGTTTGACAATAAACTATTATGGAAAAAGCATATATACCACCATTTATTTCATTGCAGAGTCTTAACCCATTCCGAGCTTGCCCCTTTGCGAGCATCTCTGGTGCCCATGGAACACTGCATAACTCGCTTCTTTGAGGAGTGTGATCCCAACAAGGATAAGCACATCACCCTGAAGGAGTGGGGCCACTGCTTTGGAATTAAAGAAGGTAAATTCATCACCAGCCAGGAAAAGGGGTAGAGCTTCTTTGTCAGTAGAGCACTAAGGCCCACAGCCCTCCTAGAGAGGTCCTGCTGTGTGCTCAGACTGACCCCTAGGGACAGCAAGGTGGCAGCATCCCAGGTAGGGCTCCCTCAGGGCACATGCTGTCATTGCAAGGTTACTTCACACTTCCCTGATGATACTCTTTTTTCAGAGGCTAAAAGTGGGAAGACTTAGGGGATAACTACATCGAAGCCTTAGCAGTTGACTAGGCCTAAGAAAATGATGTCAGAGAGCGGTGCTACCCCTCTGAGGAAGGAGAGCTTTTATATCATTTCTTAACCTGACTGTCTATTGGTCCAAACTTTAAGAAAATCATATGTGGAGAGTAAAACATCAAGTCTGATTCTGCCAGTGGGAGATGTCAGAAAAATCTTAGCATTATTTACGAACTCACTAAAGATTGGGCCTCATTTCACAAGTTGTGTCCAGATACTATCCCTTCAGTCCATTGCTGTGTCTTCAGTGGCAAAAATAATAATCAGAGGATTCTTTCTTTCCTCCTGCAATGGAGGAACTTAAATTTAGATATTTGTTTTGCTAGGCTATGTCTTAACACACTTCCTTTTGTTTTCCTAAGTTAAAGCTGATTCTTATTAGCAAGCATGTTTTTAATAATCAAGATTTGAAAGATGCTCAAAAAATGAGCAATCGAAACTGCACAATGTAAATCAACAGTAAACACTCCATCTGTAAAGCAGAGGTTTTATACGTAATGTTTACAACGTATAGGTAGGATGAATGTGCAGCCAACCAATCATGAAACGTAAGTTCATCAAAAGTCAGAATTTCTCAAAAGGAGGCAACTTGTGTGATGTTCACTTTAAAAATATTCCTCACGGGGTACCTGGGTGGCTCAGTGGGTTAAGCGTCTAACTTCAGCTCATGTCATGGTCTCAGTTTCTGAGTTCAAGCCCTGTATCGGGCTCTGTGCTGACAGCTCAGAGCCTGGAGCCTGCTTTGGATTTCGTGTGTGTCTCTCTCTGTCTGGCCCTCCCCCACTCATACTCTATCTCTTTTTCAAAATTAAACATTTAAAAATAAATATACATAATATATATTCTCCATGTTATGTAGAAAGCCTTAAAATTAAAGAGAAAGAGCTGAGAATATCAGGATTCACTTACTGATAAACAGGTAAGCAGAAAGGGTTAACTCTTTGCCTCTGCAATATTATTCTGTGAAATAAGCATAACTGTAAGGAGCAAAGAATGTATATTTTTGTAAGCTGTATATTGGTCACCTATCACTGCATAACAAATTACCCTAAAGCTTTGAAGCTAAAATCTCAGAGTTCCCAAGGATCAGGAATCTAGGAGATGTTTACCTGGACGAATCTGTCTTAGGATCTCCTCTGAACTCGCTCACATGGCTACTGTTTGGAAGACTTCATCTCCTTACCATGTGGTATCTCCATAGGACTGCTTACAACTTGGCATCTATGAGAGAAGAGAGAGAGAGTGAGAGAGAGAGAGAAAGAGAGAGAGAGAACCCAGGACTGAAGTTAAAGTGTCTTTTGTAACCTAAACTCAGAAGTGACATACATCACTTTTGCCATATTCTGTTGTTCACACAGACCAACTCCTGCTGTAATGTGGGAAGAAGTCTTAGAAGCTTACTGTGACATATTGTTTATGCCCTGTTAGCATTAATAGAAAATTAATAAGCTGTTAAGACCCCGACCCATATAAATAATACGAATTTTCTTTCTAACGTCTATTTTGTAAGCACAGTACTTATAAATTCAAATATATTCCCCCAAATGGCTAAAACTACTTTTCTAATTCCCGTGTTAAAAAGACAAAGTGTGGGGCACCTGGGGGGCTCAGTCAGTTAAGCATCCGACTTCAGCTCAGGTCATGATCTCACAGTCTGTGGCTTTGAGTCCCATATCCGGCTCTGTGCTGACAGCTCAGAGCCTGGAGCCTGATTCGGTTTCTATGTCTTTCTCTCTCTTTCTGCCCCTCCTCTGCTCACTCTGTCTCTCTCAAAATAAAATAAAGACACTAAAAAAAAGTGTCCCCAAGTATAGCCCCCACAAGGGAGCCCACTCCCTCCACCCCACCATTATTGAAAGGGAGAAATGTAGCTGAGACAGGACATATTGATGTGTGACCGTTTATATGGCACTTGATTTTAACAAAGTGATCAAACTTGAACACAGCCCATTTACTTAAGGAAACCAGTTGTGCTTCTCTGCTCCTCAGAAACTTCTGGCAGCTCTTCAGCAGGCAGACTCACTCAGGCTCCACGCCGGCGGTTGTCTGGGAGGAGCAGGAAGGGCTTGAAGTTCAGCGACTCGAAAAGCTCCTAATGATCTTGTTTGTTCACTGTGGTTTGACCATGATTACGTTATTTTGAAGGAGGGAAAGAATTATCACCTAGTAAACCAAGAAAGCAGATATTTAATATTCAGTCCGAACAAGCAAACAAGTTATTGCTTTGGGCTGTAGCTAGGGAAAACAAAACAAAACAAAATCTCTATCTGTAAGTATGCCCTTCCTTCCCTCATGGCTGAGAAATCCACGGAAGGACAAGGTAAATTTTAGCCATGGCCATTCTGAATTTTAACCGCCTGATCTGGGCTAGGTGAGCTGGAATATGCAGCTCTGTCGTGAGCTGCACGTGTCAGAGCTGAGCTCGGTGACTTAGGCATGCCCCTTAACCTCAGCACGTCTCATTCTCCTTCTGTGTGAAAACAGGTTTAACTGAAAGGTGGAGTCGTATTTGTTTAGTGCCCATGACTTACCATTCCACGTTAATCTTTAGAAAAACCTCCAACTGAGACTAACAGGCGAACGAGTCAGATCATGCAGGTCCCACTGAGCCAGTTAAAGACATTACCCTAAGAGCACTGGAGGATCACCAAAGTGTTTTACACAAGGGAGTGATCTCACTGGATTTGTATTTAAGAAAGATTCTTTTGGTTACATTGTGGAGAAGCCAGAGGACTGGCTGATTTACCTGTGGTCAATCCAGGGATAATTGGTCAGAACTTGAACTAGGGCAGTTACAGTGGGGAAAAAGAAAAAGAAACATTTTCAAGATATATTTAAAAATATAAAGATATATTCAAGAATATAAGCATACTCAAGATGTGTATCATATGTAAATACTAAGACACTATTTGCTAGGAAATATGTGGAAGGGAGGGAGCAGACAGATGAGAGACTGAGACAAAGGGAAGTATGACAGCCAGGTTCCTGGGTCAGTCCAGGCATAGAGACAGAGGAACAGAGAGAAAAACACAAGCACAAAAGCCGGCTTTGGGAAGATGACAACTTCCATTTACGATATGAACTTTTAAGTACTTGGGAGACAATGAACAGCAGATAGATGTATACATGGGTCATCTTTTCAAGCCCTATGTTGTGGAGCCTAATTAAAAAAAAATTTTTTTTAATAAAAATAAGAAGAAGAAGAAAGAAAAACAAAAGAGTAAAATTAGGAGGCGATGGGGGTGGGAGAGAATTTCTGAGGTCAGAAGAGATCCTGGGCACAGGCAGAGGATTAGCCTAAAGTCAACAGGAAGGACGTCTGGCACAACAGTAAGTAAATTTATAAATAATGAGACTAAAATGTCCATTTTGCAAATGAAGCCAGTGTTCAAAAGAAATATACCAACGTTCATAATCTCTCCTACTCTTGGGGAGGACGTACATTGGGCAGGAGAACAGCTGGCATCCCAGACAGTGTAGTAATTCAGCATGCTTCTCGTTAATCTGCTTAAGTGTTTGGTCAGCAATGCGTGAGTGAGGGTGGGCCATACAGGTAGAAGTGGTCTTATGTCCCCTAAAGGATGTCCTCTTCTTCCACAGGTGTGGCAACACGTTCTTTTACAATTACTTGGTTGGAAGTTTGCTTTAACTGGCACTATACTTCTATTTATTTCTGTTATATTTTAGCTACCTTTACAAATTAGTATACTTGGCAATTTCTTGGCTAGGCCTCAACCCTACATTAGAACCACCAGTGGAGGTTCTAGATGTACCTGGAAATTCTGATTCAGGAGGCCAGGGTTAAAGCCTGAGTGTGTGTGTATCTTTTCTTTAATTGAAGTATAGTTGACACACAATGTTACCTTAATTTTAGGTGGACAATACAGTGATTCAGCAAGTCTTATTGTGCTTATTCCATAGCTGGAGGCCTGTACCTCCCACTCCACCCATTTTGCCCATCTCCCCATGCCCGCCCCTCTGGCAGCCATCAGCTTCTGCTTTTTGTTTGTTCTTTTTGTTTTTTAGATTCCACATATAAGTGAAGCCATATGGTATCTTATTAAAAGTTTCACAGATGGGGTGCCTGGTGGCTCAGTCAGTGAAGCGCCTGACTCTTGGTTTTGGCTCAGGTCCTGATCTCACGTTCATGGGTTCTAGACCCGTGTTGGGCTCCGCGCTGAAAGTGCAGGACCTGCTTGGGAGTCTCTCTCTCTCTCTCTCTCTCCCTCTCTGCCCCTCCCTACTTCTCTCTCTCTCAAAATAAATAAGTAAACTTTAAAAAAATAATAATAAATAGATAAAAGCATCACAGGCGACACTGATGCCCTATCAGAGTTGAGAACTGTCCTACAGTCTTATTAGATGGCTTCTCTAATGCCCCAGTTCTATCATTGTTTGTTTATATTACAATTCTGGCTGTTTTCTAAAAATGCATTTTGGTTTGTTTTTGTTTTTTACAGAAGACATAGATGAAAATCTCCTGTTTTGAATTAAGATTTGAAAGAATTCAAACATTCCAGCATCCTCCTCTGTCCTGACCACTCCTGAAAATATCTACAGCCGTGATACTTATAGATTTATATTTAGCAAAACTTTTGCATGTGTGAGATGACAATAAGAGTAATGGCTTGCTAACAGCGTGTGCACTAAGCATTTAACATTAACTTTGGAAACAAAACTTTAAAATTACATAAAGTCAGCATATGCAAAATCCAGTGTGCTCTTCAAGAACAGGAGTCTAACTCAGCCCTCTCTACATCTGTTTATGAGATACTTCCTAATTATGAAACTTGAAGAAAATACTGTATTCATTTTGTTCATAATATCATGCACACTTCAAGAAAATGGAATAATGCTCTTTTGTTATTAATGTGCATTATTTTCAGTATCTTAATATCCTAATAAAAATCCAAATGCTCACTAAAGTTTATTTCTAGTCATTTATTTAAACAACTATATGTCAAAAACCAATTCAAGGGACACCTGGGTGGCTCAATTGGTTAAGCATCCGGCTTCAGCTCAGGTCATGATCTCACGGTTCATGGGTTTGAGCCCCGCGTCAGGCTCTGTGCTGACAGCTCAGAGCCTGGAGCCTGCTTCTGATTCTCTGTCTTCCTCTCTCTCTGACCCTCCCCTGCTCATGCTGTCTCTCTCTCTTTCTCAAAAATAAATAAAAACAGTAAAAAACAAACAAACAAACAAAAACCAACTCAAGGCTCACACTTCAAATGAAATTATAATTGTGCTTCCTAGACTCTGCTACATATAAAAAAAAGCATGAGTATAGTTGGTAGAGACGTTTATGGGAAACAAATATTCAGTTATTAAATGGTAGATGCTTATTGATGTCCTTTGCCATAATGTAACTTCAAACAGAAAAAAAATGAATTCAAGTGCTCTTTCCCAAATTTAGTTTGACATGTGGGCGATGGTGCACTGCTTGCTACGGCTAGTTCCAGCTGTTGTGCAGCTGGACGTGTAGTTTGGGGACAGGGAGTCTCTGCAAATTTTCTGTACATTTCAGACACCCAAAAGTCATGAAAGGATAACACAGAAAACTCTGAAGGGTCTTAATGTTCAGTGTAGTCAGAGATACATATGACTACTGCAATTCGATAGCAAGAAATTGTTTCCTAAGAGAAACTTGGTGTTTTCGGTTGAACTCTTCTTTGGTAACTATTAATACAGTAAGCGCTAGATTACAAAAATAATAAAAGACACCATACTAGAGTTTTTCCTAAGGTCTGAAAAAAGGCAATAAAAGAAACTGTCAACTTCTATAGTCTCCTGACAATATCTATAAGGAAATAAGATGTTTTTTAACTTATTTTCCTATCTGAAATGAAAGATATCAGTGCAATTATTGTCTTTTTTTTTTTTTCAAATCAAAAATGTTTGTTGTTAAGAGCCTTGTCTGTGATAGTCACTAAGACAAGGTACCTCAAGGAATTTCATCTGAAGGAACTTATAGAAGAGTTTGCTTTTTATCAGAAGAATTTTCTTTGATTAACTTCAAATTTTTATTTAGGTCTTTTTTTTTAGCTCTGAGTCACCTGTTCTTAACCAGACCACATCACACCATGTCATTTCAAAATAATTAAGTTCAGTTTGATTCACTAAAATGTTTATAATTTTTCCAACTACGGAAATAATTTTAGAACTTATTCCAAAATTCAAAATGTTCTTATGTGTAGGTGCAAAGAAATGTCATGAGAGATCTTAACTAATTACAATTGTAAATTTGTGAATTTGTTAGGAATGGTGAAATTATATTTGGAGGTAATTAGATCTAAATTGCCATTTTTAAACATTTTAGAAAATGAAGAGTGATTTTAATTTTTTTTAATATTTATTTTTGAGAGAGACTGAGCAAGCAGGGGAAGAGCAGAGAGAGGGAGGTGGAGATTCCAAAGCAGGCTCCACATTATCAGGGCAGAGCCCAACGACAAGGCTCAAACTCACAAACTGTGAGATCATGACCTGAACTAAAGTTAGATGCTTAACTGACTAAGCCACCCAGGTGCCCCAAAGTGATTTTAATCCTAAAGACACTACCTGTTTGTTTAAAATGTTTTCTTTGAAAGTTAAGTTAATTTTGAAATAATAAATAATATTTAATAATAGAAGGTTCTAGAGCCTTTAATTTTTCTGTCCATTAAGTCTCTCTTGTGTATAGCTGCCCTAGATGATACATTGTAGAAACACTGTAATATTCTTGAAGGCTACAATTTTTAATTGTGGGTTGTTGGTAATAAAGACATTGCTCTAATCCCAACCAAAGGAGATGAAGTTATTTTCTCAGTAATCAGTCTTTAAGCTTCTCTGTGCGTGAGATACTTTAGGAGTTGGAGTTCCTAGTCTGAAACCAGTTATTCAGTTTAGCTTTAAATCTTGTGACTCATATTGTCCATGACCATAAAGGCATTAGTAATATGGCTTAAATACTAGATGGGCATACAGATTCTAGAAGATCACACTGCTTCTTGAATTCATTCCTCCGAGGGCCATTTGAAGCAAAGGTAATTACAAAGACATACAATATAATCTGGACTGGTTCTATTGCACTAAGTGAAAGAATGTTAAGATATTCTTGTGTTGGGTAATTTAATGATTTCTAGTAGGCCCATTATCAAACAAAAAAAAATTCAAGGGTTTGGATCCAAAAGGAAGAAAAACATAAAAGAGAAACCTGAAAAAGAAGAAAAAGGGAGATGGGTTGCCTAAATTCAGGCAAAGTAAACTAGCATCAAGGTAAGTCATAGTTGCATTTAAAATCCATCTAAATTCATTGAAGAGTGACTTTTATAAAGAGGTGTATCTTGTTTCTGATGCTGGGGACGAGTCTTAATGAGAATATGATGAGTTTGAGCTTTCTTTCAAAATTTAATTCCAGAGTACAGTGGTTGGGTTTGAAATTTATCTGGTAAATTAATTTGAATTAAATGTGATTTAAGACCATAAATATGTTTGCTTTCAGAATCTACTGGCCAGTAAAAGGCCACACTGATTTGTTTTATTGAATTCCCTCATATTGTGCTATTCTCTACCAACCCATTATGCCTTACAAGATTTTTCCCTACCATTTTCTTCTTGAGAAATTATAATTGTCAGTAACAGCATCCAAACTATGTAAAGGTCTAGTGAGTCTCATGGAGGTAGAGCTTAAGGTGGATTTATGTGTATATTATGTTATGTTATATTATATTATATTATATTATATTATATGTTTCCAATACCAAGCATGATGCAACAGTGGTGTTGGAGATTGGTGGGTAGATTGCAAATTCAAATAACTTCAGGGGCCAAACAAGTATGTTGAACTATGAGATTATAAGGAAGAATATGAAGCGTATGCAGTGTTATGAGTCAGAGAATTCATGTCTTGTCTAAAGCCATTCCAAGTTTTTTAAAGCATGTTCTAGGCTTACAAAACCTGAATCGAGGCATAATTTAGCCTGACCACTACTGCAATACCTCTAACTAAAC
This sequence comes from Helogale parvula, assembly GCA_004023845.1. Lineage (NCBI taxonomy): Eukaryota > Metazoa > Chordata > Mammalia > Carnivora > Herpestidae > Helogale > Helogale parvula. Next base: position 25,503 of record PJEM01014538.1, on the reverse strand, counting down.
AGCCTATGGACAAAAGGAATAGAACTTAGGAAAAACTAAAAATGATCTTCTAACCTTTAATCGCAGATTCTCTTCAGAATGAAAGTTCTCCTCTTGGCTGGCCTTTTGAGCGCTGCCACTGCTCTGCCCGTCCCTGTGAGTACATCTACATATTCCGCCCCATCTCCATTCTAGACACAGGATTTCTGGGCCAGGAAGCATTTCCTGTATCTTTTCCTTTCACAGAAGAGAAAGAGTCCAAGGAAGTTATAGAATCAGGAATCTATCACTGTTCCTCACCCCAGTGGTCCCAGTAAAAATCTCAGTTCCGCATACCATCTGCAAACCACGTGACCTTGAGCAAGGAACTAACCCGTATCTTCCTGGTCTGTAAAATAAGTCATAAGAACTACCTCAAAGTAGGGGTGCCTGGGTGGCTCAGTCGGTTAAGCCTCCGACTTCGGCTCAGGTCAGATCTCACATTCGTGGGTTCGAGCCCCGCGTCAGGCTCTGTGCTGACAGCTAGCTCAGAGCCTGGAGCCTGCTTCCGGTTCTGTGTCTCCTTCTCTCTGACCCTTCCCCTCTCATGCTCTGTCTCTCCCTGTATCAAAAATAAAATAAAACATTAAAAAAAATTAAAAAAAAAAAAGAACTACCTCAAAGTAGTGCAAAGACTATAAAAATGCTTCTAAAGCACATAAGAGTCCCAACTGGAAAATAGGAAGTTCTCAAATAAACTTAGCAAGCTAGAACTCAAATTCCACAGTGAATTAGGTGTTGGTTATGCAGTTTGAATTGAGTTTCATTTATAATGCCTTTACCCCAAACCATCTCATGCTGACCATAGCCATGCCTTCCACATCTATGCAAATGAGATCTCTGGGTGTGATCTGTGTCAGTTACAGTGTGAATATGGAGGCCACCAAGTAGACAAATCTTTCCTACACGTTTTGTAACAAAGGAGCTTTCAAAGTGAGGGAGCTTTCAAACTTTGGGGATACAAAATTTAAATTTACAGGGCGCCTAGGTGGCTCAGTCAGTTAAGCATCCACTTCAGCTCAGGTCATGATCTCACAGTTTGTGGGTTCGAGTCCTGCACCGGGCTCTGTGCTGACAGCTCAGAGCCTGGAGCCTGCTTTTTATGCTGTGTTTCCCTCTCTCTCTGCTCCTCTCCTGCTCATACTCTGTCTCTCTCTCTCTCAAAAAAAAAAATAATAATAAATAAATAAATAATAAATAAACATTTAAACAATTTTTAATTTAAATTTACATTTCTGTATGCTCTTCACTTTGAACTTCGAAATGCTGAGAATGAAATTGAGATCATTGTTGATTCGAAGATAAAGAGACATGCAACATGTAATTAATCTTAAGAAATGTAAATAAGAACATTATTTGGAAGTTAGTTTAAAGGCCAAAAGTACACCTTCTAAATCACTGGGCAAAATCAATTCAACCTTTCCCCACTGGATACTCAACTGCTTTTCATTTCAGAAGTGAAAGTATACCACTGGCCAGTGTAATGCTCAGTAGTGGCTTGTGACCTATTCTCATCGAATCTCTTTGTAATGAATAATGTCTTTCCTTATGTTGCTTTACCTTGTTGCTGCTGCTGTTTTACAAGCTTGAACAATCTGGAGGAAGCTCCAGTGGACAGGTAAACTTCTAGTTGTTTTTGCAAGTGACATGTTCATCATTTTGAAAGTTTCAGTTGTCTGAGATGACTGACATCATGTCTCTTTTTTCAGAGATTTGGCTTTTACCCACCACAAGGACCGCCATTTTTCCCTCAGATCCTGTTTCCTCCACCTCCGCAGTTGCCCTTGGTAAACATGGGTTTGGGGAATCTCAAATTGCAAAACACACACACACACACACACACACCCCCAACCATTTATTATTAGATTATTAGATATTTAGTCAGATGATAGTTATTAATTTTCAAATACGAGGCTTTAACATGTTGCCAGGCATAAACTATTCACACCCCCCCATAGCTGCAGTGGAGTGTGACAGGACCTCGCAAATTTCCTCCCTCGCAAATTTCCTCCCAAATCTTTGGTGACTTCTTCCAATGTCTCTCTGTACTTGCCCAAATCAAAAAGGTGGTTATACTGAATTCCTTTGTGATGAGCCTAGTTGCTCTTCATGAAGGAAATACTAACCTCTTTCTAGAATATCTGTTCTTGTTCTTTTTCTTTTTTAAATCATCTTGCTGCTTGCTTTTTTTTCTAAAAAGTTTTTTTTCAACTCACTCTCACAGGTCAAACAATATAATTATTTTGCTTTTTCTGTTGGATCCTCTCCAACCTCTCCTAATATCTGGATTCTTGGACATCTTTTAATAATGGCCAGAAAAGTGCTAAATATATGAATAGAGCTTCCTTCATTTTATATGTAATACTTACATTGGTGCAGATAGTATTCATTCAATTCATATTTACTGTCTACGGCATAATAGGTCTATAGTGAGTGCTAGAAACACAAACAATGAGGTAAGTTCATAGTCCGTTGAGAAAAAGATTCGTAAATCTAAAAATGTATTTTGATAAGTACTTCTAGGTGCAAATACAAAGTTGACTTAGGCTGTAGGTCAAAGACTTCCTTCACAGAGGAGACATTATCTGAGCCAGATCATGAGGGATGGTGGCGAAGGGGGGGGGGGGAGTGCACTGCAGGCAGAGGGACAGCAAGTGTATGCCAGGGACCTGAGGACGTGGCAGTTTGGGAGGAGAAAGATCAGTACAATGAGGCTGCAACAAGGATTGGAGACATGTTACATCTGGACAGTATTTAAGCAATGTTGCTTTGAAAAGTTCACACACTTTTTTAAAATAGCATCTGGCTTAACTTCTTGTCTACCACCTATTTTTAAAATAAAATGATTTTGCATAGTGTTATATCTAAATATATAAGCACCTTCCTTTTGCTTATATTTAATTTCAGTTGATTTTTCAACTTTAAGTAGGCTTTTGGAAATTCGTCACTGAAGTTGAGGTCCTCAGTGGAAGTCTTCCCTTTAAGGTTTTCACGTGTCCTGCTTGAATCCTAGCCACCAAATTTGAGTACTTGTATTTATCATTAATTACTAATCATTTTGGTTCTAGTCAGGGCTTGGGAGCATTGCTTCTCTTTTGTGGTGGTGATATTGTTGCTGCTGCTGCTGCTACTGTTGTTGTTTTGTCTGAAATCCAGTAAGATTTTTTTTAATTAATGAAAAATCCTGAAGTTCGGGTTTCTAATTAGAATGTAGGAGTCTCGGTTTACATCTTATGTAAATCTGTGTGGCAATAAAAAATCCCTGGTATTTGAAATGAAACTTCCTTCCACCAGATGGCAGAGTAGTATTAAAAAACAAGCAAAGGCTAACCTACAGTAGACAAAGTGGTGGATTTGCAAGAAATTTCAAACACAGCAAACAGATGTCTTATGACTTTAGATTTGACTAATGAAGCAAAAGAAGCATACCTTTTGAGAGGAAAAAAATGATTTAAAATCCATTAGAATCTAAGCTCCACCAACTAGAAGGTGTAATTGCTCAATCAATACTGGATGGATGGATGGATAAAAAGGTAAGTAAATTAATGAGGAAAAAAGGCTAAAACAAAATTGTTTTATTATTCACAATTCACTTGTTTTCCCTCTTTTTTTGTAGATTCCGATTCCTTTTCCTTTTCCTTTTCCTTATGATCCAAATCAGGTAATTATATTTAAAGCCTTTAAGGAAGTATAAAATAGTGAATGATTTATAAAGCCCATTTCACCTCTAAAATCTTATACTTACATCTGCCATTAATGAGAGGAAACTACATTCTTACTGCAATGGAGTCTGTCCTAGAATCCTTTGAACTAGATTTAAGGATATGGTCATGTTATAAAAGGATTTAAATTTCATTTTTGATAGAATTTTGCTGAATGGAGGGACAATTACATAACAAGATTGACTTAGTCACAAACCAAAATATATGTTGTATATATTATAGCATATTATTACTAAATTGTTAAATGATACTCCTATTACAATGATAGAGGATGACATTACTAAAGTTTTCTTTCATAAAGAAGTGATCCTAAAATATAGTCTTTGCTCCAACCTAGTAAACCTAACTTTAATGATCTGAGAAATCCCTGCTATATTTGGAGACCATAAAAGAAAATGTGGACTATATCCTTCCAGAGATGTTGGTCTGAAGGGAGAGCGGGTACTTAAAAATATTAGTGAATATGAATTGTAATGCCATAATTTTAGAAATCTAAGAATTCTAAAAAGCATGTTTTCATTAATCAAGGTAATATAAAATGTATAACATAGAAAAGATAGACAAAATGCTGAATCACAACTCCCTGATTATTTGTGTTTCCTTTATTCTAGGTCCTGACACTTAATGATCTTATAACGGTAAATATATCTGACCTGTTAATCTATAAAGTTCATAAATATATTCAACTCCCTTTATAACATAGGCCAGCTCGTCATGAAAATTTCTGTCTTTATTAGTCCAATTCATTTGGAAACAAAATACATCACAGCTGTTAAATTCAAAGTCAAAAATCAATCTCAATTCCTTACTACATTCTACAAACAGTTCTACATTCATTATTCAGTTGATATAAACTATAAGTTGACACAACAGCCCTTTCCATCACTGAAGAGGGTGAAAATGAAGAGTCAAAAGACTTAGACTTACAGAATCAATTGATTTTGGAGAAATGAAATGGTCTTGATGATTTCTTCACTAATGACATATCGGCATAAAAACATAATACATTAAAGATTATCAAAACTAAGTTCCAATAGACAATGCTTTTTTTTTCCTTTGGCCTGAAATGCACACAATTCAATTTTTTAATAAGGCCCTTTATTGATAACAATAAGTTATTCAGAATATTAACTCATGAAATTAGAGGAGAAATACTTGAGTGGAATTACAAAAGATAACACTAAAAAATTCCATTTCTTTCTCTAAAAACATACTTTTCATACTTAAACATTTTCAGAAATCAACAAAGATCTTACAACAGATACATTTATTTTTTTTTTTTAATGTTTATTCATTTTTGAGAGAGAGACCAAGGCGGGAGGGGCAGAGAGACAGGGAGACAGAATCAGAAGCAGGCTCCAGGCTCTGAGCTGTCAGCACACAGCCTGATGTGGGGCTCAAACCCACTAACCGTGAGGTCATGACCTGAGCTGAAGTCAGATGCTTAACCAACTGAGCTACCCAGGTGCCCCAACAGCAGATACATTTATTCTAAGATCTCTCTTTTTTAAAAGACTATCATTTAAAATAGTACATTTTACAATTGGTGGTATCTTAGAATCAGGGACATGCAGTATTTTGTAAAAATGTCAGAAACTTAGGCCTAAATCATTTGTGTGCCAGAGATAAAATTTTTTGGGATCTGAGGCTATTTAAAGCCAACCATCTTGAGGAATATTTAAGTGTCACAGAAAGTTGAGCTCAAACAACTTCAGAGACTAATCAATAAGAACCTAAGTCTCTAGAGTTCAAGTGCTGGTGCTCTTCCTATAATCCTCTCTGTCAGCAACATTATAGTCCGTTTCCAAATGGCAGACAATAAAAGTTCCAGCATATTTCTAACCAAAAATGTTTTAGGAAACTGCCTGCAATCATTAATCATTAATGATTAACAAAAAAAAAAAATCATTAATGATTACAAAACTGGCAAGTTGCTCTTTACATCAAAACATGCAGAAAGAACACTGGCCTGTGGTTGGAAAGCCTAGATTCAAATCTTGGATTCTAATTTCTCTCTAGATTTAATCTCTTTTACAATTAAATTAGCTGCCCAACCCTGGGTAAAGGTATCATTTTACCTCCCAGGTCTCTTCCAGTGCAAAATAGGACTCCTCAGATACAGGACTCATTCACATTACCAGATCTGAACACTTAATATCTATTTATACTTTCTTTTTCGGAACTTTTTTTTAAAGTGCTGTTGGCCACAACCTATCCTGGAAAGAATTTGGACAGAATAACTTCTAGAACTGCCCTATCTTCGCAGCCATGCAAATTTTTTTCTACCAGGAGTCCTAGTTAAGTCAGAGAGCAGGAAGAGGCACCCTAAGGAAATAAACACTGCCTCGGGTACTGCTCTCGCCTTAGCGAGCATCGGGACGTGTTTAGCTTATATATTCTTGCACACACACTGGGATTGACAGCTCTACAAGTATGGAGGGATTCACTTTCTTTCACTGGTCAGTTCCTTGACCAAGCTGCCAGTCTGACAGAAGGACTCGTGGAAGCTACAAAGCAATACTTTTTCCAGTAAAACTGCTTGTGTAAGCAAACTCTTGTAGCAAAGTGTTTATAGCCATCCTAAAATTTTGGGTGAAGTATCATTCACACAGGGAATTTTCATACTTCAAGAAACCTAGCACTTGCACGGATATGTACACAGTGAGCTTCTTAACCATTCACATCAAGTTCTTATCCTTCCGAAACAGTAAATACAATTACAGTAAAATATTTGTGAATTAAGGGAACTTAAATCTAGATATTGCATATCCATTTTAAAATCTTACGTCAATAAAACTCTAAAACGGAATTAATTTTTCAGAAAAAAAGATTTTCATATAGAAAAATCTTCTAGCTTATATGTGTACTAAGTTACAAATAAGTTAAAAAATAAGCCCATTCATAACACTAGCATTGATCTATTTTTCTTCTTTCACAGTTAATCACTTTTATTTTGAACCAACTTGGGGTAAGCTCATATTAATTTTTAAGCTATTATAAACTATAAGCCTATTTAATGGACTGAGGGTAATATCTTTTTTTTTATCTTTTAGGGCTTCTTTGGGGTAAGACTTTATTTCTATAATTATATTGATAAAAACAAGTGACTTTTAATATCAGGAAAGGTAAGGAGAACTCTCCTGAACTATAAAAACATATGGCAAATCAAACCCCACCGACTCACCCAAATTAGAGCTTCTGAGTTAATTTCTGCAGATCTAAATAGGTATTCTTTTCATAAGGCCATGGTATTTGACAAAATTTCAGCCTACAGAAATATATGCAATATTAGGTTAAGAAATTTCAAACAGTAAATTTTACCTTAAGCTTGTTTTTACATTATCGACAATTCATGGTAAGCAGTGAGAAAAGTCTGCTGTGAAACTACCAAATCTAGAAATGGCCTGATTTCAAGGCAAGGCAAAACATCTCCTTGACCCCAAAGCATCAGCTTGCTGGATGCAGAGGCTACAAATCTTGAGACTTCTGCTTTGATTCTCAACCAAGTTTGTTCTCATTTTAAAATACATACAAAAGACAAGCTTTGTGCAGTGGCAGTATCATAGCCAATGAGGTGTGTCCAAGGCATGATTATTGATAATTGAAAATATATACAAAAGATAGATAATTCTTTTAAATATCTGAATTAATGTCAATCCAAATTATATATGGTATGTATTTATTGTAATCTATATTGAGAGAAGCTAATGAGTCAAAATATTCTCAGTCCCAATTTTGAGAAATTGGATTCCACCCAAGTCTTCCTTCTTATACATTTTATTGCCCCCAAATGGTTATTTAGTATTTCTTACCACTCCAAATGCTCTTATCAGGCCATCAAAGGCCAAGTAGGAGAAGCTAAAGGCTTTGTTGCAGAAAAACCCAGTTGAGGATTCAATTTATCAACATTTAAGGTGTAACAGGACCATGTTATTTTCTATCTGCCAATACACATGATTATATGAATACTAACCCATAAGCAATAAAATAACTGTAAGATGGGAGACATCAGTGGAAGCAAAGAAGAAATTATGGCAAGAATACCTTCATGTAATAACAAGAATCTGTATCGTTTATTTTGACAGAGATAATTCTCTCCCTCCTATGTCAGAAGTTATATACTAAGGTTAGTAAAATCTCCAAATATCTTTCAAGCACTACTATATATTTTAAAAAATTTTTATCTTAGGAGTTTAATAGTCTCAGGTCACGACCATATTGATATATTAATAGTATGATGAAAGGTGTACTGATAAAAGCAGTAACTAGCCTACTTAAATTATAAATGCTTTCTTCAAAGGATGTATTTTTAAATCAGATTTATTAAAACCTCACATATGTGTTAGAAAATACCAACCACCATTTCTTTTACTGTAAGAAAATATAGCAGTTAGCTTCTAAAAGTGGTTGGAATTTTCAGACGCCCTCTTTAGTGACCAAATATTCAGGTTTTAGACTGTTATGGGCTTGCTATGAAAGTTTAGCATATGCTTCCATTTGAGTGTTAAATGCTGGCAAAAGTTCCAGAACACCTTCTAGCAAGACAAACACAGAATGCTGCCACATATCCTTAGGTTCAGATATTATCAAATAAACTGTGTTTGGGCTCAAATTATGCAAACAGTTGCAATGATGCTACTTAACTCAGCTGTGGCTTTAAGGTCAAGTCATAAACCATTAACTGTATTACTGCGGATGACTTAAGTACTGCTTAAATAATATATAATCCTCCAAACTGCATACTTAAAGCAACAAATCATCAAAGCTTCATGACCTTAGTAGGGAATACAATACAGAATAGGATTGGAACCAGGCAGACCAGGATTCAAATCCCAGCTCTGTCCCTTACAGAATAACCTTGGGACAATCTTTAGAAGTATCATTTTCATCTGTGAAATGGAAATAATACCACCTAACTTCACAGGATTGTTGTGAGGATTGAGTGATATAATGTAGATACTCAGTAAATGGTATCTGTTATTACTATTTTACTAAATATCCTTTAGACAAAGTATTCTGAGAGTATTCTTCCTTATACCTAAAATAGAAGAAAAGCAAATATGCAGGCAATATCGCCTGGTGATATAGGAGCAGATATTCCTCCAAAAATATCTTCAACTAACATTTTAATCTGGTTTTTCTTATTATAGATGATGCTGGATATTTATAACACTTATCAGAAGATCATCTACTTCTATCTATAGTAGTTTTATAATCTTGCATACTTTAGAAATGTTGCAGAGAAAACTCTAAAATGCCATGAATTCATTATTAATAGACCATGTGCTTTAATCATTCTTTAAATAAAATGTTAATATTACCTAACATCTTTTCTAACAAATTTAAATGTTTCAACACTATTAGACATAAGTAAATGTTGACCTTCAGGGAATTGCTCAAACTTTCTCAAGAGCTGTTGTAAGCAGCTTAAAGAACTCTATTCAGTGCCAGGAAATGGCAGTCCCTTCCTGCCAAACAGTACAAGTAGACCGCAACTCTTTGATTCTGGAAGGGCATCCTCCCCCTCAGCTAATGAGTGGGTCATCCTGGTCAAGCACAAGTCCCTTATTACATACCAGGGACCAAGATTTTATCGATTTTAGAAAATTAATACTATACTTAAACCTTACAACTTTTCCACAGGGGTCTGAAACAGCATCCAGAAATCAAACGTTTTAATGTTTCTCAGCAAACTGTAAGTTGCACTAATGAGAAAAAAGCTTCCGGTCAGTTTAGGTCAGGTTTACCACCAAAGGAAAAGTAGTTCGGACACTAATTTAGCAGAGGTTGGGGGGACTTTTGATTTCCAGTAGCCCAAGTTCTGTTCTCAAGCTACAGAATAAGCCTAATACCTTTTTCAAATATGTGAAGAAAAGGAAACAACCATGTCTTGATCCCTTACACCTTCTTTTCTTCAGATGCCCTGTCTGTAGTCCAACTAGAATTAAGATGGAATTATGATGGTCCGTACTCGAGGTTGACAGGAGTAAATATCATGGGACTTTCCCAATAAATATCTTAGCCAGAATGTGACACACATGCCCACCAAGACAAGTATTATTTTCCATCTTCTTCCCTGCTTCCATAAGCACCTAGAACATTAACTCTTTCCTTTCTCTGGGAATTATAATGTTAACAGTGGGCCTCTCAAAAACCTAATCCTTAATATTCCCTTCCTAACAAAAAAAAGTATGTTTAACTCTCAAAGACTTCCCTCTATCTCTGTCTCATTTCAATACTTTCTGAACAGTTTTTTGTTTTTTTACTTTTTAGAGAGAGGGAGAAAGAGAATGAGAATCGCAAGCAGGCTTCACACTGAGTGTAGAGCCTGACACGGGGCTCGATCTCACAACCCTGGGATCATGATCTCAGCCAAAATCAAGAGTCGAACACAACCAACTGAGCCACCCAGGTGCCCCTGAATGTCTATTTTTAATTCATTTATGATACATAGTTACAGTAGAGTGAAATAAATACATCAATTTAAATTACTAATTTCCCGGACATATTTTTAAATTCAGAATTTTTGAAAAATGAGAATGTGAACTGTTGTTCATTGATCTTGATCTTTATTAACTAAAAGAGTGGCTGAAATTTCCTGAAAAAAATGATGCCTTTAGAGTCAAAACATAAGGTTACCATTTTTGGAATCTTCTTCAACAAGATCACGTAAGGCAAAATATGAAGCAAATAATTTAAAGATCAGTTAGATTAGACAGTGGCAGTGCCCTCCTAAAGGAGTCTGAAATGGCAGAAACATCCTTCAGACCCTAGATCAAAAGGAAAAAAAAGAAAAAAACTGACAAGAAATAGATGGAAAGCAGAAGTTACAGCTGACCCTAAATTTCATGTTATTCAGATTATGATTCTTCAAAGAGCATCAGTTGTTTAGATTTGGTTTAAACTATGCTTAAATAGAATACATACAAAATATGTTGTTTTTATTTCTTTTGCCTGGGAAGCAGAACATTATGTGTTGCATTTCACTGTATTTACTAATTTTATTCTGATGAAAACCTTCGAAATGCAAACAGTTTTAAAAGTGAATGAAACAATTTCAAAGTGACCGACCCTGCCCCCCCCCTTTATCCTGTGAGCTCTGCTGTACCGCCTTCTCTTCAGCGTGCGCCCCTCTGCTGGCCCGCGGCCATCACAGAGATGCGGCTACAGCCCGCAACAGTCAGTGTCAGAGTCCTCACTCCAGTGTGCATCCCGTTTCTCTGCCACGAGTTTGATGAACTGAGAGTGACTGGCATAAAGCTGGAGTTGATCACTGATGTCCACCCATTTCACTTTTCCGGCATCATCTCCAGCTTCTAGGGTAAGGTTATCCATTATCTCACCTATTGCCAAAGTAAAAACATCACCAAGAAAAAGTCATTCATTTATTTATGTCCTTTACAACATAACTCTGTAGCTTCAAGTATTCCTACTGAAAACAATCTTAAATCATTAGGTGGCTCAGGGAATTAAAAACTAGAAGGTTCCAAATTTTCCAAATGCCCAAATTTTAACCACATTACTAAATTTTAAGTAGACACACCAGTAAGGAAGCTTTTCTCTTTAAAAAGTATGAATATTACAGGCACTTGGGTGGCTCAGTCAGTTAAGCATCATACTTGGCCCAGGTCATAGCCTCACAGTTCGTGAGTTTGAGCCCCATATCAGGCTCTATACTGCCAGCTCAGAGCCTGGAGCCTGCTTCAGATACTGTGTGTCTCTCTCTCTCTCTGCTCCCCACCCCCAACACACACACACACACACACACACACACACACACACAGTCTCTCAAAAATAAAGACACATTAAAAAATTAATTTAAAAAAAGAAAATTAGCCTTAAAAAAAGAGTTCATATTAAATGAGCATGACAACTTAATCAAAAAATGTAAAAAAAATAAAACAATTATTGGCAACTCATTTTACACTCTTAAGTGGACCTTTCTAAAATAAGCATGGGAGCACCTGGGCAGATAAGGGTCCCACTCTTGATTTTGACTCAGGTCATGGTTCTCATGGATCTCATGGTTCACTGACAGCACAGACGACGTGGGATCCAGCCCCGCATTAGGCTCTGCACAGATAGCCCAGAGCCTGCTTAGGATTCTCTTTTTCCCTCTCTCTCTGTCCCTCCCTCTCTCTCTCTTTCAAAATAAATAAACTAAATAAGTAAAGTAAGCATGACACCAAACCAGAAACTATAAATGAAAATATTTATCAAAAAATTAAAAACAAAGCTCTCAGTCACTGTTGGGAATGTTAACGGCCTACTTCTGGAGGACAGTTTGACAGAGCTTTAAAAAAGCAAATGCTTGGGCACCTGGATGCTCGGTCAGTTGAGCAGCCAACTCTTGATTTCGGCTCAGGTCATGATTCCAGAGTCACAGGACTAAGCCCCTCATTAGGCTCCATGCTGAGCACAGAGCCTGTTTGAGATCCTCTCGCTCTCGCTCTCTGTGCCCCTCTCCCTGGATGGCTCAGTTGGTTAAGCATCCTACTCTTGGTGTTGGCTCTGGTCATGATCTCCTGGTTTGCTAACAGCATGGAGCCTGCTAGGGATTCTCTCTCCCTCTCTCTCTGCCCCTCTCCTGCATGTGCTCTCACTCTCGTGCATGCTCTCTCTCTCTTTAGAGAAAAAAACTAATAATAAACTTAAAAGAAAAAAATTGCTCTTTGAGGAGCATCTATTCCACAAAAACCACAGTGCCTCTTACGAAGTCAATTTAATAAACATAAGTTTACCTGTTTCATCATGGTAGTTCACAGCTTCTGTCTCCATCCATGCATTATCAGTATTTCGAGGATCATCAACATATCCTTTATATATCTATTTTTAAAAGGTAGCAGAAAAAAAAAGTGTACAGTGAAACACAAATGGGCAAAGCAGATGCATGCTACATTGGAAATGTAAATACCCTATTACAAAACAATGTGCATATAATTAACTTCACTTAACTGTACATCATAAAGTTAAGATGGTAAATTACGGGTTACATATTTTTTACTACAATAAGATAAAGTGCCAACCTGACACTGTCAGCAGGCAATAATTAAGCATTTATTTACGATCAAAGAACTGCAATTCCGGGTACACAGATTTGGGTAGCAACCCAGTGTCCCACTAGGGAGCAGAGGCAGAGGTTTTTAAGATAGAAAGAGAATGCTTGTATAAGTTGTTTACAAAGAATTTTGATTGGCGTTGCTGAGGAAAACTGGTCTTGGATGAATATAATTGGTTGCTAAGGCTATCGTCAAGCAAGTCCCTTTCGTAGCAAGCTGCAGGTGTTTGTGTAGTCTTCGGAGTACTTGTGGTTTAGCCCCATTTAAACAACGAGGCCCCACCTGGCGAGGAAGTGCATACGGCCCACTCCCTACAGGCCTCTTCGCTCCATTTTAAGACCCCTCGACACAAGTGACTCCGTAATTCTCCTTTCACAAATGAAATGTAAGCATCATAGAAACTTTCATGTAGCATTCCACATGCTTGTTTTAAATTTCCTACAAGTATTCTCAAGGTCAGCTTTAAAATTTACAAAACCCTCAACTCCTCAGATTCTAATTTCATAATTTGAGAATAGTCATATTTGGGCCATAGGACTTTTTTTAAAGGCTCTGTAAATATTTTTCTGTTTATAATTTCCACGATTATAGTTTCAGACATACAAAGATAGATTCTTTTAGTTAAAAAAAGAGATCTATAAATAAATTTAGTAAAGACTAATATTTAAGCTATTAATATAAAGATTTGGATCTAGCCATCTAACACAAATGTGACCCCAAAAGACTGAACATAAATAAACAAGAAATCCTAATTCTAAAAAAAAAAAACAAAGCAATTCAAACAAAAGCAAGCAAAAAAGACAAGAAACTCTGTCTTTTCCTTATTATCAGTACACATATACCTTATAAGGTAAAATCACAAAGGGTATGTAGACAAAACATAAGACTTAAATGGTTACCAACCAGAAAAATTCTGAATAACATAATTTAAAATGTAAATGTACCCTCAAAAGAGCTAAATTCATGTAAATTTTTTAAAAAGGTTTCTAGATGGATGGGTGAGATCAGTGTCACTTTACCTCACATCTAGTCTAAAGAAAAACTAAGAGGAAAAAAGTGTATTCTAATAAATGTAACTGACCTAAAGCTGGGCTATAAAACTTTAAGTAGAAATCTATTTACAATAAAGATCTACTATAATTTGTTTTTATGAATATGTATTTCAAATATGCAAGTAATTCACTCCATTCAGAGAATAATCTATCAGATTCTCAGGTGAACTTTTAAGGAATTTCCACTAGTGTACGAGGCTAAATCCTTCGTAGGAACCACCACTTCTTACCACGAGATGCTCCTGGCTGAAGAGTTTGTGCAACTGCTCCTCTAATTCTCTCTTTTCTGCACTGGATTTCTGTAAGGAGTTGAGAGCTTCCTCACCAAATTCTCTTTTCAGGGTAGCACTGATCTTCTCTCCTGGATCCACCATCCCCTAATAGCCACATTATTATTAAAGAAAAAACAAAAGTAAAAGACTTTAATTCATTCTAAAAATATTTACTAGGTGACGCGGTAGACAGGCCTTGTTCTACCTGGCCGTACTCATGACCCCCGTTCTCCTGTGATATCTTCTCTAAACCATCTGATTCTAGGAGAAGCAGCCAATCAGGGTATCTCATGTATCTGACTACAGTAATTTGTCCAAGGTTAGCCAATGGTAAACGGAGCCAATCAGACTCCTTTCCTGGTATCTTCCAGATTCAAGCTAAGGAGGGAAGGCCTGGAGGCAAGAAAGAATATAGCAAGCTGATACTTCCCCACTATTCACTCCATCCAGCCACAATGACCTCCTGACTGTGTCCAGGACAAACCCCACTGGAAGCCTTTGTACCTGCTGTTACTTGTGTCTAGCACGCGTCACTCGTTCACCTTCTTCAAATCTTTGCTTAATGTTACCTTCTCGGAGAGACCTTTTCTAACCACTCTAATCTAAAACTGCAAACTCTCAAATGTTTCCTAGTCTGCTTCCTTGCTTTAGTTCTTTTTCTTAATATTTATATCTTCAAACATACAATAGCATATTTTATATTATCTGCTTCCCCCACTGGAATGTGAGCTCCAAGAAAACAGGGGTGTTTCTGTTGCTGTTACATTCTCAATGTCTAATATATCAGCAAACAAAAGACAGATACTTAAAATATACTGATTAGATGAATGATTATCAAGATGACGTCAGGGACAACAGTTTCCTTACTGATCAGAGGTTCAGATGAAAATAAAAATATAAAATCCTATGATGAAATCATTGTGTTTTGCACTAAGCATGGGTGAAGTTTGACAATTTGGCTCATAATAATTAACCTAAGTTTTTATCATAGTCACCTAGGACTCTTATTTCCAATCTATTTTTATCCTACAAAGAAAAAAAACCCCACTCTTGCAGATAGCAGTATATTTTAAAGAATCATCCTCTTGTCAAAATTATCTCCATTTCACAATACGGCATAAAATATAAAACCCTCTGTTGCACACCTACACATTTTTAACAGCACTTCAAATATGTCTATTTCTGAAGATATTACAGAAATTTAAAAAACTACAAGGAGGGCGGCCTGAGTGGTTCAGTTGGGTAAGTGACTTCAGCTCAGATCATGATCTCAGTGTGTGAGTTTGTGCCCCACACTGGGCTCTCTGCTGTCAGCACGGAGCCCACTTCAGATCCTCTGTCCCCCTCTCTCTGCTCCTCCCCAGCCTGCTCGCTCACTCTCTCTCTCAAAAGTAAATATTTTTTAAAAGTTGTTTTTTTTAAACTAAAAGGAACAGTAATATGAATTATCTTTTTTATGTCTAAATTTAATGAAAATTCAATAAATCAATGCTAACTGTCTTACCGGGGATTTGGAAGTAGGGGTTGAGTTCTGAGTTGGGATCCAACATGTATGAAGACCTACTTTATGCCAGGTGTTTTATATGCTCTTGCTAGTAATCCCATGAAGTAGATATAATTATGTAAATTTTAAAGAGAAGGGCGTGGGGCACCTGGCTGTCTCAGTGAGTAGAACAAATTAACTCTTGATCTCAGTGGTGTGACTTAGAGCCCCACGTTGGGTGGAGAGACTACTTAAAAAACAAATAAAAATTTAAAAAATTTAAGATAAGGGTCTGAACTCCATATTCTCAGCTCAAAGTGGAAAGGCCAAGGTACAAGCCTAGGTCTAATTCCAAAGTTCATGTTCTTTTCCAGTAACTTTATAATTAGACTCAAATTCTAACTGCCTTGATGTAGTGTCATACACTTGCTATTGACAGTGAGACTTCACTGCAGTGATAAATGACAAAAGAATTACTAAGTGAAGTATGAAGGAATGGAAGGTAAATGGAGGATAAAGATCTATACACAATAACCTTGCAGTAAATGAAACAACTAAAAAGAACTTAAAATACTAATTTAATTTTAATTCTTACCCCTGGGATTGCCCATTCTCCACAGTCTTTCCTTTTTATTGCCACAAACTGTAAGATGTTTTTCCCAGAAACAGGATGGGTAATTTTATTTCCACTTTTATCCCTTTTCCACCTGTAAATAGTAATATAAAATCATAACTGATTTTGAACAAAGAATAAGGATCTATCTCAAGCTTGAGACAAAGTTATAAAGATGTATTTTTCTTTATAACAAAAGTATATATAAATTTACCTCTCAGCTAGTCTTACCAAAAAGATTTCTTTGTATTTGAAATATTGTCAGGCACCTGGGTGGCTAATTAAGCTTCTGACTCAGCTCAAGTGGTGGTCTCACAGTTCATGGGTTCAAGCCCCGCGTCAGGCTCTGCGCTGACAGCTCAGAGCCTGGAGCCTCCTTCATATTCTGTGTCTCCCTCTCTCTGCACCCCCCCTCTCCTGCACATGCTCTGTCTCTCATAAACAAACATTATTTTTAAAAAAAAATTCTGTATTTAGCACTGTTAGAAACTAAGTCAGATGTCTACTTTCCAATAAAGATACTGTATTCTCTGTAATAAAAATTCAGAATATAAGTAGTTTTTACTATTTAAAGCATTATCAAAAAAAAGTTTAAAAGCATAACAGAATTTAGAGGATGGGTCATAAAACTTTAAAAAAAAGTCAAAAGATCCTTTTTAAGAATCACTTTTAGTATAAAAGATCTGATAAGATTTCCTTTTAATGGGTTACTCTTATCAAAAGTACAGGTTACACAATACAAGTTCAGCTGGTATCAACAGTAGTGCTTCTCAATCTTTATGCCCTTTCTTAATTAAAAAAAAACCACTCTATCCCTTAGTTTGTTTGTTTTTTTAAGTATCATAGTGGAGCACTTGGGTGGCTTAGTTGTTTGAGCATCTGATTCTTGATCCCATCCCAGGGCATGGGATCAAGCCCTGCATCACTCAGTGCAGAGCTTGCTTGGGATATATTCTCATTCTCATTGTCTCATTCTCCCTTTCTCTCAGGTTTTATTTTTTAGTAATCTCTATACCTAAATGGGCCTCAAATTTACAACCCTGAGATCAAGAGTCTCATGCTCTACTGACTGGGCCAGGCAGACGCCCCCAGAATGCACTTTTTCTAACCATAGCCTCTTTCCCAGAGATGCTGATACATCTACCTTTCTCTTATCTACCCCACCACACATAATTTTAAGAATTGTTCTAATACTATCTTAGGCAAAGAAAAAGATTTTGAACCTCCAATACTAAACCAAAAAAGAAAGCCTACGATCTAATCATTGCTTTAAATTAGATTCAATGAAATAAATGAGTTTAAACAGGAGTTCTCCTCCACACACACCACAAATAAATAAATAAATATGAGCTTCCAGCTTTCTTTATATAGTGGTTGCCTACCATCTAACCCATAATTCCTGCCCTGAAAGAGCTCATAGTCTAGGAGTGGAGCTAGATGTGTAAGTGAATAAATTATGAGTGACAGTTTGACAAGTACAGTAAATAGAAATGAAAGAATAATTAGTACAGGAAGATAGCATCTGTCTTTAAGGATGCCTGACATAGGTATGACATGAGCAAGAAACAAAGGTATAAAATAATACGTTCAAGAAACTGAATCTGTAGGTGGGATCTGGCACCATGGGCACCACAGAGGGAAGAAGGATGATGAGCCAGACAAGTAGGCAAAGATTTCATCAAATTCATCTGCGTAGAGAGCCAGAAAATATTTTTAAGCAGGGTACGACCATAAGCAATTTATATTTAGAAAGCTCACTCACTTTGACAAAAGTGTGGAGGCTGGTTGGGAGAAAGCAAGACTGGAGGCTAGAAAACTGTCACCACTGATGAGGGAGCACAAGGCGAGCTGATAGCAAAATACAAGCTAGCCAACCCTCCCCACCCCTGCCCCAGGGGTGATGTATGATCTTCCTCAGGTGCTCCTGGCTGCCCAAAAAACAAAGGAGAAGAAAGAAAATAAATGGTTAGAGATCACAGTCATGCAGAATATGAGTCTCTATCAGTTTACTAATGCCTTAGTAAATTACAAGAAAAAGTCAAACTTATCAATAGCCTAATCTTCAGAAACCTAGACTCAGCTTCCTGGAACCCCAACATCACCCCTCCATAGCAACATGGGGAACAAAGACAAGGGGGAGATGGCAGGTAAAATGAAATGTCTTTATAACCTGCAGCCCAACTGACAAATACTTGAGGCAAATACAGAGTGTAACATTTCTCCAGGAAGCCCCTGTGGTCATAATGTTAATGCCTTACTAGAGGGAAAACAACCTCAGCTTAACAATAGCAAGGCCTCAGGTATCTTAGGAGTCCTCTTTAGCTTATGAAGTCCCTCTGGAGGCTTCCCTTTTGACTTTACCTCCCCCCTTCCCAACCCCATAGTATATTAGCAGTCACTCCTCACAACCCCAGTGCAGCTCTTTCTGCCCATGGGTCCCGTCCCCGTGCTTTAATAAAATCACCTTTTTGCACCAAAGACGTCTGCAAGAAATCTTTCTTAGCCATCAGTTCCAAACCCACCATCACCCCAAAATCTCATCACCATGATCTGGGCACAAGATTATGAGAACAGGACCGAAGGCAGACATGGTACTTTTACTTCCTAAGGCCCATTTATACAGCACTTATTATGTACCTGATACTGTTTTAAGTCTTTCATGTACTTATCCATTTAAACCTCAAAACAACCCTATAAAGTAGTTGTACTGTTGTCTTCATTTTACAAATGTGGAAAATGAAGTCCAGAGTAGATTAAACTTGTCCAAGACCACACAGCTAAGCGGAAGTGTATAAACCCAAAACCTGCAGGCAGACAAGCTGCTTCCAGAATCTGCACTCTTAACCACCACACTGTTTACTTAAATCAAACAGAATGTGTACACTAACTGGGTAAGAGGAGGGCATAAGCAGATGAATGATGCTCTGTTCATTCACAGACACTTACTAGCACCTACTATACATTACATTCGAGGAGCTGGGAAAATGAAGATGGGAGAGACACTGCTGGGAGAAAGAGGGCCAGACTGATGATGAACCGCTCGCATATTCGGTTTACCTTTTAAGATTTTACCCCAAAGGCACTCATTTAAGAATTAATGAGGGGCGCCTGGGTGGCTCAGACAGTTAAGCTTCCAGCTTCGGCTCAGGTCATGATCTCACAGTTCATGGGTTCGAGCCCCGCATCAGGCTCTGTGCTGACAGCTAGCTCAGAGCCTGGGCCCTGTTTCAGATTCTGTGTCTCCCTCTCTCTCTCTAACCCTCCCCTGCTCGCGCTGTCTCTCTCTGTCTCTCAAAAATAAATTAAAAACATTTAAAAAATTAAAAAAAGAATTAATGAGCAGTGTAGTTTCTTGTTTTGTTCCTTACTGTAAATACCAAATGATGTGGGAAAGGCAGAAGGAAATGGCAGATAAAATTAAATTTCCTTATTACCTGTAGCTCATTGACAAATAACTTGAGGAAGGCAGAGTAAAAACATTTCTCCAGGACCTACCTACTGTCTTAATGTTAATGCTTTGCTAGAGGGAAAAACCACCTTAGCCTGACAATAAATAGGTTTCCAGTATCCGGTGAGTCTTCTTTAGCATATGAAAATCCCTTTGGACACTTCCCCTTGACTTTACTGCCCCAACTTCCCAAGGATATAACCAGTCTCTCCTCAGAGGTCCCAGTGCCACTCTTTCTGCCCACAGGTCCTATCCCCATGCTTTAATTAAAGCACCTTTTTGCACGGAAGGAGTCTCAAGAATTCTTTCTTGGCCATCAGCTCTGATCCCCATTACTGCAAAACCTCATAATCAAATAAGCTATTATCAAATTTAAAACAAAATTATTGATATAATGGAAATAATGTATATTTTCATTAATTAACCTCATTAACATTTCTTAAATGCCAATGATTATTTCTAAATACTATTGATAGTCCCTCTCCACTTCTGATGGCCCACGCTTTCCTGTCTTACCAAAACTAGAAAGAAAATAATACCATTAACTATGGATCTGACTTTATTCACAGTAATATATCAACACTTGGCACCTCATTTTCACTTTAAAGGATCTAAAGAAACATCAGATAGTTGTAAACATCAAATCTCTAGGAGAGGTCCCTGCTAACAGAGATATTTAACACTCCCGGGAGAGCAGGAACAAGAGCATTTGTGAAACTCCACACTATACAGCACTGTTCTGAATCAGGAAGTACTTGAAAGAAAAGGGAATAGAATCTTTTCTTTAAAGTGCCTAGGTGATTCTTAGGATTACTGATTAGTGGAAAAACTGGTATAAAATAAAATTTAAAAAGCATAATATCTGGAGCCAAATAATGCCGATTCAAATTTCAGATCGACAAAGATTTAGGCAAACTTAACTCCAGTGAGTCTTCATTTTCAGATCTATAAAACAGATGTCAATACCTACTTTGAGGAGTTCTGTGAGAAACAAACGGAAAAACTGATCACAGCACCCAGCAGAGGAGAGCAGTACATTTTAACCATGTGCTTAGCCTTGTTGATGCTTCCTTTAACATCTTACCTTCTCTTCCTTCCATTTCCAATGCCTCTCACTCATTGAGAGCAACTCATAGGTTAATATATGCACTACTGAGGTAGCAAAGAACATCAACCTAACAGTATAGGTGAAAGCTAGACTCTACCATCTGTGGGCTTTTCCATAGCTTTGGACCCTCTCAAAGTCTTCAGCTGCTGCGTTTGTATAACGGCAGAATTTAGCTCAAAAAGTCTATTACTTCAAAACGATGCAACACAATCACCACAAACACTCCCATGTATTTGGTCCACCAGAGATAAAGACAAGCTAATGAGAGGCTAACTTCCAAGTGTCTAGCTTCCCTTTTCTGCTTCTTGTCCCCTTACTAGCATTCCTACTTCAAATGTTTCACACCTTCCTGGTTTTAGCCAGCCTTACCAATATTGGAAAGAAAATTATACTGTCGTTAATATTTTTTACTTATATTCATTAATAAAAGTATATTACCTCTTCCCATTCCATTTAAACCATAAAGTTTCCAAAGAAATTTTATTTATTTATTTATTTATTTATTTTGAAAGAAAGAGAGCGTACATGCACTTGGGTGGGGGGTGGGGGGGCAGAGAGAGACAGGGAGAGAGACAGAATCCCAAGCAGGCTCTGCACTCTCAGCACAGAGCCCGATGCAGGACTCGATCTCACAAACTATGAGATCATGACCTGAGCCAAAATCAAGTTGGACACTTAACCAACGGAACTACCCAGGTGCCCCTCCAAAGGAATTTTAAATGTACAGGTGGGTTGGTAGGTAGACATAAGTAATAGATATATAGGTAGATGGCTGGGCTGGGCAGGTAGAAGGAAAGAAGGAAAAACTGGGGTGAAGTGTGGGGTAAAGATCTCTTTTGGCAGGGGTACTGAAAGGCCAAGGAGAATAAGATGGGACAAATACTGGTGCCTCTTCCAGTAACTTGAAAATAAGGAAAATAAGCTGCTTTCTTAGAGCTAAACTATGAAATCATTACTGTATCTCAGATCAGAGAAAATGTTTCCTAAAAAAAAGGAAGACCCTCAAAATTCCAAAATTAAAAAAGTAAAAATATTTGCATTATTTAAAAGAAAGTGATGATTACATGTGAAGAGGGAGTTAGTCAATGAAGAAATCCTAAAAACACAAAAATTAAAAGAATGACAGAGATGACAGAATATTCCAGACGTGCCGGAAAGAGGATTCCTACAGAGATGGTCAAGTTCATCTAAACCTAAGATTCACCTGCCTTCCTTATTCTGATTCATGCTTACCAAGGGGCCTTCTGAAAATAATGTGGCTTACGAGACAGATCAGCCTCAGGAAGAGAATGCCTGTCCCCCGTTCTAAAACCATCAAGGGCTCCGCTTCATAGTCCTTAATAAAACTGCACAAAAACTACATGTTGGATTACCCACTATTCTCCTACAAAATCTTCTGCTTCGACCAGCTGGTCTTTTCATTGTCCTTCAGTACTCAGATATCACTACGAGCTGCTCCTGCTATTCCCCTCGCCAAGCTTCAAGTTCAGCTCAAGTCTGCCTCCTTCATAACGCCTTTCTTGGCTGTTTCAGTTTACCATCATCACAAGCCACATCTAATCTAATTTTCTAAAGCAGCCTGTCTCACCCATTGCATCTTGACATGTTCTCCTCTATCATATTTTTCATCTTACAAATGATGCCATAGGTCTTCTGTGACAGGGAGCTGAAACTTAGAGTTCTTTTATTTTTTTATATCCTTCAAAGCACCTACTCAATTCTGAAAACAGATAGATGTTCAGTAAATACCAGGTGAATTAACTTTGTTCAGATAATGCCTAGCCTACTCATATAAAACTACAGCTTTACACTTATATCACATCAGCATGATTTCATATCAAGTCCCTTTTAAAATATGGATTTCAAGCGTTTGTGCTTATTAGCATATAGATACACACATACATATATGTATGCAAACACACATGTACATATATATATACACACCCACATACATACGTGTGTGTGTGTGTGTGTGTGTGTATAAACACATAGTTACAGTCCGTATTTCTCCAATTACCTAGCTCTTTGCTACTAAAATGTGTTTTTCATTCTTACCTGGTTATAATGGGATCCGCAGCATGATTTGGGCCCCATCGCCCCAAAAGCCCCCGGCCAATCAGTCCTGTCCGTCCTGCAGGATTTCTGAGAAAAGAACATAAAAAATCAATTGAATATGTTCATCTTTCTAAGCCCAACTTGATATGGCTCAAAAGAAGGCAGTAGCAAAGTAAGAGGGAAATAATATCTCCTCCCAAATCCAGTAGCGCTATCACATATCTGGCACTAAAATCACACACTTCCTTATACCGTTACATAACTCTTCTTTTGTGCATGTCTTAAGTGTTGGGCTTGATCCAGGAGGAAGATTCCATCTCCAAAGTTGTTCTATAGGAGAATTTGTTTCAGTTTTCACCTATACTCCTAAATTCAAACTGACACCTTACTGGACCCTTACAACAGAGCAGATGAATGGTGTGCACCTAACAATCATCTAGCTCCACAACTGTGAGGATTTACCGTTCAAGATACCCACGTTTCTCTTCACTTTCTCAACATCCCCATTTCTTATTCTCATCTCATACAACCCTTCCCATCAAAATACTTTTGTTGGTGGGGCACCGGGGTGGCTCAGTTGGTTAAGCGTCCAGCTTCAGCTCAGGTCATGATTTCATGGTTCATGGGTTTGAGCCCCACATCGGGCTCTGTGCTGACAGCTAGCTCAGAGCCTGGAGCCTGCTTCAGATTCTAGATCTCTCTCTGACCCTTCCCTGCTCACACTGTCTCTGTCTCTCAAAAATAAATAAAGAACATTTAAAAAAATTTTTAATGCTTTTGTTGGGGTGCCTGGGTGGCTCAGCTGGTTGAGCATCAGGCTTCGCCTCAGGTCATGATCTCATGGTTGGTGGGTTCGAGCCCCGCATCAGGTTCTGTTCTGAGAGCTAGCTCAGAGTCTGGAGCCTGTCTTTGGATTCTGTGTCTCCCTCTCTCTCTGACCTTCCCCTGCTCATGCTGTCTCTCTCTCAAAAATAAATAAAACATTAAAAAAAATTTAATAAATTTTAAGAAATACTTTTGTTACTTTTTAAAGTCCATTTTTTCTCAGTGGGTTCTTGACTTATTACCAATAATATCTACTTTGTAGCATATAGTGAGGTAGTATTATTCAATATTTCAAATATACCAAAATTCAATTTTTAAAGGAAACAATTTTATAAAAATAGCAACCTACTATTTAACCAAAGAGCACAACCCAATGTTAAAAAGTCTGTCAGGTGAACACAGCAACACTCAGGCCTGAGTAATTTTCTTCCAGTCAATATTCCTTAACTGTTCAACTTACATTACATCCCAGTAAACTGCCCTAATCCACAATCTTACCTTTGTAAAGATTATATCTTTGTCCTCCCAATATATGAAAGTAAATAAACAAATAGCCAAAATTTTCCCGGTCAGCCATCTGTTTTCATTATGGTCTTCCCTGTGACTGTTATTCAGGGTGAATCGATTTTTATACTGTACTAGACCCAAAAATATTTCAGCAAGACTTTCAATTAAGACAATAATTTTACTTTGCAAATTCACAGAAGGAGGGGCAGGATGGCCAGCAACTATGTTTTATTCCAGATAAGCACACACCCCTGAACACAAATGATCAAAGCCAATATTTAAAGAGAGAAAGTTCATTTTTATAAATGACCAAGCTTATATAACTTATAAATTACTTATGGAAAAGACACATAGTCTGAGAAGCAGAGAAAGTTGTTTGCAGTGAAAGAGAAATTAAGGCAACACAGAAAGAAAAGCAGAGACAGATTTTCAATTCTACCCTCTTCCCTAAAGTTAGCTGCATTTACACTTTGGGCTGCTTGAGGTGATCCTATAACCCCACTTTTTACTGAGGCAAGCTAGAATTGTTTCCATTAGACTCATGACTAAAACAATATGCTATCTTGCCTTTGCTGCCTATTCTTTTACATGAATAAATACCTTTTAACACATTTTTTATCCAGAAAAAAACTAAGAAATAAGCCAAATGCAAAGAAGGTCTGACTTAAAAAGACAGAAAAGTGAAATTATGACCAAAGAAAGAGTTAGCAAAACTGAAGGACCACGTTGTGGCGAGGGGAGCCAGATCATTGCCTTATCCCTGAGGAATGAAGAATAAAGTTGCAACATTTTTTTCAAGGTAAAAACCATGATTACAAAATCTGATCCTTCTTTGTTTTATTTGGAGCATGCTAAGTTTACATTTTTTCCTAACTTTTATAATGTCTTCCTAAGGAAAATGGAAATTTTTGGAATTGTGTATAAAAATCATTTTTGAAAGTACAGAAAGAATCTTGGTGTTAAATTACTGGGTTATTTTTATTTTTACTCTTACATGTTTGGAAAAATTCTTAGTTTATGGCATTAATTAAATAAATTTAATAAAGAACTACTGAAGATACAATTCTCGATCCTTCCTCTGTTAATTTATTCAATTATTTCTACCTTCAAAGTGGAGTTACAAAAAAAATGCATTCAAATCAACCTCTGCCAAGGACAGATACCATATGTTCGCACTCATAGGTCTAACAGGAAATTCTCAGAATGATCTAGCTTCAAGAAAAGCAAGCAGTTAGTAGTGCTTAAGAAAAATTGATTCAGGGGCGCCTGGGTGGCTCAGTCGGTTAAGCGTCCGACTTCGGCTCAGGTCATGATCTCACGGTTCGTGGGTTCGAGCCCCGC
>PJEM01014537.1:9010-34628 GCA_004023845.1 Helogale parvula | reverse complement strand
AAAAAAAAAATCCCCAAATGAGCTCTCCCTGGGGCACTTTTCCCTTCATTTTTCTGCCCAGGTGTCTCTTAAAGGGAACTTCATTGTCTGTTTCAAATTCATTTGCACTTAACTCATCTAGAAGTTTTGCAAGAGCTGTTTGATGTCCAAGAAGGCTCTGAACAACCCCCCTACACACACCTCTCCCCACCCCTGTAATGAGCCCTTTAACCCTTGGAGACCCAGGGCTGCCTTAGGGGCTGAGTCAAAGGGGCAGAGGAGGGAGACCTCAGGATGGAGTGGGCTGAGGGAGGGGCCTGGGGTACTGAAGATCTGCCCATTCCCCCATCCCCACCACGTACCCACCTGGGCAATCTCTCAGCAACCCCCCTCCAGTGAGCGGCTCCAGCCCCTGCAGGGGGCAGGGGCCAGCTGTTGGGGTTTTGAGCTTCCCCCACTAATTAATGGGTGCCTGTGAGGGCTGACCCAATCAGGCACCCAAATTAATCTCAATTACAGCGATTTGGTAACCGTGGTGCTAGCCAGCCCAACTGAGCCGGGATTTCATCACCTGAGAATGGGGGCCCGGGACAGCTCAGCCTCGATGTTATCATCCTCGGGAGGGTGGAGGGGGCCGCTGGGTGGGGCGCAGGGGCCCCAGGCAGCCCGGCCTTTATCAGCACCATCAAATTAGTTCACACCAGCTAATATTCACATTGGAAGCCTGGCCGGAGAAGGGTGGAGGCGGCGGCTGGTGGTGGATCCTGGGCCCTTAACTCCCTTCCCACCTCAGCCCCCGGGGTCCGTCAGCTGGAAGCCTGGCAAAGAGGCTGGTGGGCCAAGGACGAGGCTCTGGAACTCCAGGCTGGCAGAGTTCCAGGCTCTAGAACCCGGGGTCCAGCGGGGATGCCTCCCTCTTCCAACCCCGAGATGTTGGAAGGCAGACGTGGGCTGATGACGCCTGCATGCTGGCAGCTCCCTGCGGTTTCCAAAGCCTCCCATCCAGTAGCACTGGTTTGCTCCCCACAGCATCCCGCAGGGCAGGGCAGGGCAGGGCAGGGCAGGGCTTATTAACTCCATTTTACAGAAGGAGAAGTAGAGTCTTGGGAGGAGACCCAGCTTGCCAGGTGAACCAGTGCAGGAGCCAGCGCTCTACGCAGCCCACCAGACTCCTGGTCTAGTGCTCTTCCCACGAGACCACGTGCCCCGTGAGACTGTCCTCCCTCTGTCCTACGTCAGCCCTCCCCACCTGCCACCGTGCACTCTGCACACTCAGCCCTTCCTCTCTGTGCCTGCCCTCCTGACCCCGTTGCCATTTACCCATTTGTTCAGACAGGTGGACTTCTCTGAGCCTCAGTTTCCTCATCTGTACAATGGGGCTGAAAATCATAATGCCCGCCCCCCTGCCTCCCCTCGCAGGGGATGTTCAATGTGAGCCTTAATTGTTGTCCCTATTAGTAGTAACGGTGCGAGTGGAGGGTGACCTAGAGCTGAGAGCTCTTCCTGTGTTCCCCAACCTGGGGCATTTCCCTGTGACAGAAGAGGGGCCGGGAGGTCATCCTCCCTGGGGTGGGGACGTGGCTCTCTCCTGGTAGAATCCAGACAGCAGGGGCCAGCCCATGCCGCAGGTGCCTGGGGCTCTTCCTCACCGTCCCGGCCCACCCACACCCCCACCCACTCCCGAGACTCCGGTATCATAACACTCAGCTCCTGAAGGCCTGAGGAGGCTCCTCTGTCACCTGCCCCGCCCATCAGTCCGTCAGGGCGCGGGGAAGGCTCCAGAACACATGGAGGAATGAATCAGGTCCAACTTCCCACTCAAGAGGCACTTAACACGGCGAAGCCAGTTACACTCACCACCCCCCCCACCGGCCCCAGCCTCCTGGGGGCTGTTCTGTGTCCAGCCATGTCTGCCGAACCCTTAGCAGTGCCCCCTCCCCCCGAGTGGCTGCTACCCGCTCTGCTCAGGGCCTGGCCAGCAGGGAAGTGGCCTCGAACTTGGGATGGGGGTCTGCCGGGAGTTGCTGTGACAGGTACCCCTCCAGCACCCGCAAGCCCTGCCTTCCACCCCTTCCCCGCACTGGGTTGCCACCCCCTCAAGGGAGCAGGCGCCCTGAGAGCCCTCCTGCCTGCCCCCACTTCCCGCAAACGAAGAGGCAGGATGATTGATTTTGCAGGAACAGCGGCCACG
This sequence comes from Helogale parvula, assembly GCA_004023845.1. Lineage (NCBI taxonomy): Eukaryota > Metazoa > Chordata > Mammalia > Carnivora > Herpestidae > Helogale > Helogale parvula. Next base: position 32,458 of record PJEM01014537.1, on the reverse strand, counting down.
AGGGGAGGGAGTGGGGCGCCAGGGGTCCTCACTCCATTTGTTTGTGGCTGTGAGTCAAAGCTGGGTCTCTCTGGGGGGGGTGAGGTGTTCCCCAGCTGCTCAGCCTTGCTGTGGGGGGAGGCGCAGAGAAGGCCCTGGGGGGCCCAGTACCATGGGGGGTATAGGTCCTCTGACCCCTCAGGGTCCTGGCCATCCCCCCAGAGTGGCTGGCTCAACTCAGGGAGGGGTGGACCCCTCAGGGGTCCGTCTGAGTTTTGCAAAGACTCCTGGGGCTCCCACTGGAGGAAGGGGAGGCTGAGGCTCTGCTCCAGCTCCAGGCCTCTGAGCGGACCCCAGATGGCTGGGGCTCCCGCCACATGACACAGGCCCGGAGGCCCACGGAGCTCCCCAGGGGCCACCGGGAAAGGAGGGCACTTGGAACCATTCGAGAGCCATGGGCACGTGTGCCCAAAGACACACATTTCCCGGCATTTACACTGGCGGGCATGGGTGCTTTACAGTCTAGTGTCCACATAGACGCTAGATCCCATCGATGTCCACATGCTGCATTCCCATGGTCTCAGCCTCCACGCACATCTATTCACAGACACACAGACACACACACACAAGGACAGAGCCAGGCACTCAAGGCTTCACGTCCACAAAAATGAGCGCTTGACACAGGTGCGCCTCATCCCAGGCGTGCCTGGATCCGTGTGCCCCGAGGAAACACGGCAGAAGGGACCAAACTGAGCAGTCCCCGCCGTGGGCACAGGGACAGACAACAGGCTCCCCCCCCCCCCGCCCCCACCTGCGCTGTGTCTATTGGAGAGACAGGCAAACCAAAATCTAGGAAGGAGAAGTGACTCAGCCTCTGTGTGAATCAGGGGCCGGCAACCCCCGGGATGCCACCCGGATTCCCCAAGAGCAGGCTGGGTCCCTCCCCATGGGTCACATCCGTCTCCACGCCCCTGGGCCTGGCACGGGCGGGCGGGTGGGGAAGCTACCCTTTTGAGCAATGGCGGAGGAGGGGATGGGCAGGGGTCTTCAGAGAGGAAGGAGGAAGGAGCTGGGAGACGGGCTCTGTGAGAGTTTGGGCAAGCTGGGTGTCCTGACTTGGGTGAGGGAAAGGAGGCAGCCTTTGGGGGGTGGAGGGCAGCAGACAGGGGCCGGAGTGGGCGTCCTGACGGGACATTCGCACCCAGCCAGGCTGGGCGGGGTGCCCTGTGAGACCCGGGGAGGTCCTCAAAGGCAGCCTCGCAGGTCGGCTGGGAGAACAGATCCCCTCCATCCAAATGCAGTCATGAAATCATGGGGGACATTGATAACCTCCAACCCGATTTGGCCATTCCGCCAGTGCCCCTGGAGCTCAAGGAGTCGGGTAGGCTCCGGTTTCTGGGGGGACAGTGGCCCAGAGACAGGTTGTGTTGGGGTAAGTGGCATCCCGGATGGACAAAGGCTTGGAGGGGGTACTCAGAGAGGTCGCCTGCAGGCTCCGGGTCCTGTCCAGGGAAGCCAGGAGAGACCAGCATGGCCCTCAGAAGCCCCACCATGGGAAAGGGTGGCGCTCAAGCACTCCCAGCAGCATTTCATATCCAGGGTTCTGCCACGAATCCCTTGTGGGGCAAGGAGCTCCCTCTTCCTGACAGCCATCCTGGGTGCTACAGCAAAGGCTCTGAGAAGGTCCGCATAGGTGACACAGCCTGTGTTCCCTCTACCCCCCATGGTCACACTTTCCCGACGCCACCACCTTTGTTTCAATGATCACCTGTCGAATCAGCATTTAAAAAACTCTGACTTAGGGGCGCCTGAGTGGGTCAGTCGGTTGAGCGTCCAGCTTCGGCTCAGGTCATGATCTCACGGTTCGTGGGTTCAAGCCCCGTGTCAGGCTCTGTGCTGACAACTGGCTGAGAGCCTAGAGCCTGTCTTTGGATTCTGTGTCTCCCTCTCTCTCTGAGCCTCCCCTGCTCATGCTGCCATTCTCTCTCTCAAAAAGAAAATAAAAACATTAAAAAAAAGAAAAACTCTGACTTAAATCTTAAAATTCCTTTTTTCCCCGATTACCGAAGCACTTACAGTTTCCAAGTTCATTGAAAGAAATCTGGAAAGTAGAATAAGGACTAGGGGAGATGATCTAGATCTGTTAATAGCTCATCACCCAGATGGAACCACTGTTCACATTTTGGTCTATTTCTTTCCAGTCTTTTTTTCTCCCGTGTGAATGTGTAGGCATGTGGGGAAGTGCATAAAAACATGTAAATCTAAATTGGTATCATATAAGGGCTCTGGCTGGTCCTGTCGGTGGAGCGTGTGACTCTTGATATTGGGATTGTGAGTTTAAGCCCCACTTTGGGTGTGGATATTACGTAAATAAATAAAATCTGAAAAAATAAATTAAAAAATTTTAAAAATTGGATCATATAGTTCTACAACCTCCTTTTTTCCTGCGTTTAAAAATTTTTTTTAATTTTTTTAATTTATTTTTGAGAGACAGGGAGAGACAGAGCGAACAGGGGAGGGTCAGAGAGAGAGGGAGACACAGAATCCGAAGCAGGCTCCGGGCTCTGAACTAGCTGTCAGCACAGAGCCTGACACGGGGCTCGAACCCACGAGCCCACGAACCCACGAACCGTGAAATCATGACCTGAGCCGAAGCTGGACGCTTAACCGACTGAGCCACCCGGGCGCCCCTTCGTGCATTTTTATGAATTTGTTAAATCCTAAAAATTAAAGAACCATAATAAAAACAGCCCTCCAGATATCCACAACTCAATTTAAGAACTATATACAACTTTTTCGGTGCCCATCACACTGTGGACATTTTCCCGTGCCATTAAATATTCTTTGAGAACCCGAGTTTAAATGGCTGTCTGGTATTCCTTCGAAGGCTGTGCCATATTTTATTTAACAAATCCCATCTTCTTAGAAATTCAGATTGCTTCCGACTTTTTACTATTTAAAAGAACACTATGATGAATGCTACTCGATGTAAATCTTTGCCCATAATCAGAGCAATCTCTGTTTCTTCATTTAAGCAGAGAGAAGTAGAAATGTAGCATTTTGAAATAGTAACAGCCAATATATACTATGTATTTCTTTGCCAGGCTTGGTACAGACTGCTCTGTATCATTAGCTCCGGGAAATGTGCAAGTCCGTGTGGTAGGTACTGTTCTTATTCCCCTTGTGGAGATGAGCAAACTGAGGGTCAGGGAAGCTAAGCAAATTGCCTCAAATTACATGGCAGCAAGAGGCAAAGCTGGTGTTTGAACACCAAGAGCCCGGTTCCAAAGCCTGAGCTCTAGCCACTGCGCCATGATTTGGTCCGTTCACTCATTCAACAATATTTACTGAGCACCTACTATGTGCCAGGCACTGTTACACTTGATAGGGCATCTGGCAGAGGACCAGACAGATAAAAACCGGTGCCCTACATAGTCCTTGGGGAGATAGATAGTAAACATGAGTGAAATCTTTAAGTTTTTAAAAGTTTATTTTCTTTGAGAAAGAGAGAGAGAGCAGGGGAGGGGCAGAGAGATGGAAAGATAGAATCCCAAGCAGGTTCCCTACCAACAGTGCACTGCCCGATGTGGGGCTCAGACTCACAAACCTTGAGATCATGACCCGAGCCAAGATCAAGAGTCCGACGCTTAACCGACTGCACCACCCAGGCTCCCCAATAAGTGAAATCTTTAGATTATTGGAGATTATTTGTCTTCTGGCCAAAAAAAAAAAATGCAATGGAGAGGAAAAGCAGAGGTGCGTGTTCAATTTAAAACATGGGGCAGGGGTGGCAGTCAGGGAAGGGGGTGGGTCAGGGAAGAACTCACTGAGAAAGAGACATTAGACCAAAGTCTTAAAAGAGGTGAGGGAGGGAGCTCTCCTGTGCTCTGAGGGGAGAGCCCTCCAGACAGAGGGATCCGCAGGTGCAAAGGCCCTGAGGCAACAGTGAGCTGCCTGGCAGCAAAAAGGCCAGTGAGGGTGGAGCAGAGTGAGAGGTGGCACTTACGAGGAGGTGAGACAGATCACAGAGGGGCAGATCTCAGGGGGTCTGGAGGCCAAGGTAGGGACTTGGGCTCTTCTCCCTGGGAGGTGGGAGCCATGGAGGGCTTTAGAGCAGAGCAATGATGTGATCCTAGTCTAACAGGATCTGATCTAACAGGACCCCTCTGGCCAGTGGATGGAGAACCTCTGTAGGGGCAAAGATGTCAGTCCCTGTCACAGTTGAAGCTGGAGATGCTGGTGGTTCAGACCAGGCTAGTAGTGTGGGGTGGAAAGAAGCGGTTTCCTTCTAGATGTATTTTGAAAATGAAGTTGACAGGATTTACAGATTGCTTGGCTCTGGGACATTAGGGCCTCAAGAATGCCTCCCTGGTCTGGAGCTTGAGCCCTGGAGCGGGCGAGGCGCATTTAGCACAGCTGAGGAGCCTTGTGGGAGGGATCTGGTTTGAATGGTTGAGGGTCGGGTGCGAGGCGGCCATCGCCGGAGCCCGATCTCCTGTTCCCCTCTGCTGGGCGACGGGGGTGATGGGGCATCTTCCCACCTTGGAGTTTAGCGTGACCACCCATGAGCTCCGGTCACAGGGTTGTGGGTGGGAGTGATGGGTGCAGCTCGTGGGCTGGAATTTCAATCCCTCCAGCCCTGCTGGTCCCTTGCTGAGCGTGCTGTGAGGCGGAACCTCTCCCAGCCCGGCCCCCTGAGGGACTCAGGGTAGAAAGCCCTCTGCCCACCTGTCCTGGACACGTCTCACCAGAAATCAATGTTTGTTGTACTAAGACACTGAGATTTTGATGTTATCTGGTGTCACAACATAGTTAATCCGACCCTGAATAATATAGGAACTTATTAGTAAGATTGCTAGGTAAGGGTGCACAGGTTGGACACTGTACAAGGGCAGCATACCCAAGGGTGTTTCGTTTTGATCATAGACTTGTCTACCTGCTGGATCCCGCATGCATGTGAAGGCCTGTGTCCTGGTGTCCCGCTGTAACCATGCTCAGGACACCCTATCTCCCCCCTTATTTACCAGGCTCTCTCAAAGGCCTGATTTCCACCCATACCCCCCACCCAATTCTAAACCTGCCACAGCCGCCTCGCAGGGTGGGGGCGGCGGGAGTGTTTAGAGGGTGCCTGTTACCTTAGCGCTGGGGTATAAGTGAGCAATAGCGCGGATACGAGTGTGTGCCCAGCCAGGCCTGCCACGCCCAGGAAAGCTCTCCCCCCGCACCACCCCCACCCCGGGCAGATCTGGGCCAAGCTGAGGGGGTGAGTGAGGGGGCACAGGCACGCTCCAGAAGCTTCACTGTTTCCTAACGGGACACATATGCTCTGGCTACAGATTTAACAAGAAGTCTGATTTATGGAACTGCCATTCATATGAATTTAAGCTGGATGCTACTGATTAAACCCCAGAGCCAGTCCCCCCAACCGCTTCCCCTCCAGCCTCTCTCCCCTCCCCTCCCCCTCCTTTATGGGGGGGCCAGCCTGGGGTTGCCTAGCACAGCCCAGGGCTGGAGGCTCCTACGGCTCCCTCCTGGCCAGCCTGCCTGTGGTTGGACAGAGTAACATGTAGTGTGAAGTGGGTGTTTTTTTTTTTAAGTTGTTTTGTTTTGTTAACTTGAGGAAAACACTTTCTCCTAACTGCAGGGGGCTGATGGGCCAGAGGCAGCCCTGCCTGTTTTCCAAGTGCTGATGTGGAGTAGACAGACGGACAGGCAAGCCTGGAGCTCCAGGGAGAGGTCTGAGCGAGAGATGCAAATTTAGGAAATGTCCGCATACTTGGGTGTGTAGAGAGACATGGGGTGGGGCGGGATCGCGGAGGGAAGGGGGCACCGAAGGCAGAAGACCGAGCCTCTGACCCCGCAGAGGAGATGGGAAGGGGCAGCTGGGACGAGGGAGAGAACCGGCGGTGCCAGGAGGACGGGGTGGCCCCCCGGCTCCAGAGCTGAGAACTGGTACCACTGGGCTTAGCTTCGTGGAGTCACCGGTGTCCTGGGCTAGAGCAGCTGCGGGAAGCGGGTTCAAGAGGGAGGGGAGGGGAAGGGAGGGACTGGAGAACGGTGTGTCTCTCAAGGACCGGACAAGGCCCACAGAACAGGGTGGCAGTGGTGGGCTTGAGGAAGAAGGGATGTGCAGGGAAAATGAGGCTCATGAGAAAGAGCCTGAAGACAGGGAAGTCCCTGTGGCCAGAAAGATCCTGGTCATAGACGCCCACCAGCAACAGCACGTGACATGGCCTGATCCCTACCACCGCCCTTCCCCCCCTCCCCACCCCCCGCACACCTCCGTGGGAACCTCTCATGCCCGGTGCAAGAGAAACCTCAGGGGGTTTCTAGTCCTCTCTGCAGCCTGGGTACTAATCCCTGTGGCTCTCCTGCAGGGGCAGGAATTAGGACACAGACCTGGATGAGGCTGTGGACGGGGAAAGACAGGCCCAGAGAGATCAAATAACTTGCCCAAGGTCACAGCTATTAAGTGGGTTCTGCAGAGTTTGCTTCTCCACTAGCTTCTGTGTTTCTTCTTTCGGGACAGCGGTGCCAGGATCCCCAGGAGGAGGAATGGCAAGGAATAGCTCCCAAAGGGCTCACAGACCACGCTGGGTGCTCCCTCCACGATCCTGATTATCCGACAGGGGGTGGGAGCTTTCCTGAGGGCTGCTCAGGGGGGTCGGTGAGAGGCGCCAAGGTACCCAACCTGGTCCGGGAGGGGGAGGTGGTCAAGAAGACCTCCCACCGAAGCTACTTCTAAACTGAGAGCCAAAGAAGGAGTGAGGTGAGGCGTGTGGATGAGGAGAGGGGGTCCCTGCAGGGGGCGCAGCAGGTGCAAAGGCCCAGAGGTTCAGGAAACTGAGGAGGGGAGGAAACCAGCCCTTTGGAGTGGGCATGGAGCGAACTGGGGGTTGACCGGGGCCTGAGCCCGGCCCGTGGGGTCAGGTGCCCGGCCGCCCTCTCCCCCCGGGCCGCCTCGGCGGAGCCAGCTCCCCCCACCCCCTCCCCGCCGTGCGGTGGTCGCGCTGGGCCGGCCGGGGGCGTCTAATGGGCCGCGGGGCCGGGTTCCGGGGAGTGGTCCCGGCCGCGCTAATGTGCGGTCGCCCCGCCCGCGGCAGCTGGTGCCCCCGCGCCGACCCCGGGCGCCGATCGATACGCATCAGGCGGCGGGCGGCCGGGAGCGCCCCCTCCCCCCGGGCGCCTCCGCCGGTCGTTCCGGGGCCTCCCGCGCTGGGGGTGGCGACGGGCGACGCGGGGAGGGGCACCCCGCCCCAGGGCGCCCGGCTCCCTTCCGCCTCGGGGCGCTCGCCTCTGACTTTCCAGCCTCTCTCCCGGCCCCTGCCCTGCTTCCGCGGCCCCTCCGGCCCCTGCCCCTCCCTGCGCGGAGTCTCCGTCTCTCCCTAGCTGGGTCTTGGGGAGGATCGGTCAGCCTCCTGCGGCCCTGGGCCTCCCTTGGCCGCCCCGCTCGCCGCTGGGAGCCTGGGAGTCCCAGGTGGCTCTTTTGGGGACAAAGCCAAGGCCAAGGGGGGACCGGGATGGGGCGGATGGGGCACTCAGCTGCAAAACTTACCGTGTGCCCTCCTCCCTCCCCCCAAACCCTCAGAAATCAAAATAAATAACACTTTAATGCAATCTCTTTAAAGAGAGACTTTAATGCAAAAAGTTCTATGAACAAAATATCAGCATTTTAAACGGAAGGTCAGTGATTGCCAAACAGAGCCACACTGAGGCCTTGGAGCAAAGGAAAAATCAGGAATACGATCCTGTTTTATTTAAAATGTTGGTGTTTGGGGGGCGGCTGGCTCAGTCGGTGGAATGAGTGGCTCTTGGTCCGGGGAGGGTATTGGGTTCCAGCCCCCCCACCCCCCAGCTTTGGTGTAGAGATTCCTTAAAAATAAAACCTTTAAAAGTAAAATAAAATAAAATGTTGGTATTTTGTCCATCTTGGATTGTTCCTGACTTTATAGGAGGCTGAATGGGGGGTGCTTGGATTGTGGATTGTGGGTGGATTCCACACCCATATTGACCAGTGAGAAAGCCTCACGTTCAAGCATCTCCGTTAGCTTTTTGATAATTCACATGGTACACAATTCACCCACTTAAAGGGTCCGGTTCAGTGGTTTTTAGCATGTTCAGAGTTGTGCAACCATCAGCACAACCGTTCTGGAACATTTCCATCACTCTGGAAGAATCCTCGAGGCGCCTGGGTGGCTCAGTCCGATTAAGCATCTGACTTCCCGCTCAGGTGATCTCACAGTTCATGGGTTTGAGCCCCGCGAGGGGCTCTGTGCTGACAGCTCAGAGCCTGGAGCCTGCTGCGGATTCTGTGTCTCCCCCTCTCTCTCTTTGCCCCTCCCCCGCTCATGCTCGTGCTCTCACTCTCTGTCTCTCAAAAAAAAATAATAAATTAAAAAGATGCCTGTACCCACCAGTGTCGGCCCTCCACTCCCTTTGAGCTCCCCCAGCCTTAGGCAACCACTAACCTGGTCCCTACGGAGTTACCTACGCTGTGCATGAACCGCACAGCACATGGTCTCTTACGTTTGGCTTTTTCACTTAAGCACAATGTTTTCAGGGCTCTTCCCTGTCGTAGCACAGATCAGAGCTTCCCTCCTTCCCGTTGCCCGGCCATATCCCCTGGTCCCAGGGAGATGCCACATTTCACTCGTGCCTTCGCCCGTTGAGGGACGCTTGGGCTGTTTCTCCTTTGGGACTGTCACGGATAATACCATTACAAACATTCACATACACGATTTTGTGCAGACGTATGTTTTCATTTCCCTCCAGTGTCTACCGAAAGTAGAACTTCTGGGTCATACAGTAACTCCATGTTTAACTTTTCGAGAAGCTGCCAGACTGTCTCCCAGAGCGGCTGCGCTGTTACAGAGCCATCAGCGGCGCACGAGGGCTCCAATTCTCCGCGTCTTCGCCAACATTGGCGATTATCTGCCTTTTTGATTTTAGCTTCCTTCGTGTGTGTGAAGTGGTATCTCATTGTGGTTTTGATTTGCATTTCTCCCGTGGCTTTTCTTCGCAATCCTTTTTGGACGTTTGTGTATCTTCTTTGAAGAAATGTCCGTTCAAACCGTTCGTTTGTCCGTTTTTCAACCGTCTTAAGTATCTTTTAGCATCACAACCCATTTATTGCTCTGACTTGTGTCTTTGCACTTGACAGTGGGCTTTGGAGATCCTTCCGTGATCGTTATAGACAGACCTCACTATTTTGAAGTAGCTCTTCAAGGTTTCATAGTGTGGCTGGGCTGTAAGTATCTGATCTCTGATGGACGGACATATATGGTTTTCAAAAATGTTTTCTACTACAAGACAGGTCAACTACCTTACACATATTTTTATTCATGCAAGTGAGTTTTTTTAAAGACCAAGAAGTGGGGGCGCCTGAGTGGCTCATTTGGTTGGCTAAGCGACCAAGTCTTGATTTCAGCTCAGGTCAGGATCTCACAGTTGGTGGGTCTGAGCCCTCATTGGGCTCAATGCTGACAGTGCAGAGCCTGCTTGGGATTCTTTCTCTCCCTCCCTCTCTGCCCCTTCCCCATTCATTCTCTGTCTCTCTTTCTCTCTCAAAACAAATAAACTAAAAAAAAAAAAAGACCTAGAGGTAGAATTTCTGGGTCAATTTTTTCAAAATTTCAATAGATATTAACAAATTGCTTTCGAAAAATTTAACTCACATATGCCTTCACCACTGTTGTATGAAAGTCGCCATTTAACCGTATCTTTACCAACACTTGGTATTACCAATATCTTTAATTTTTGCCAATTTGTCCATCAAGAAGAATATTCCATCGTTTTAATTTTCATTTGCCTGATTACTGAGTGCGAACTTTAAAAATTATGACTACTGGCCATTTTCATTTTGTCATTCTGTAAAATATATGTTTCTATCTTTCATCCATTTTTCTTAAAAAAAATTTTTTTAATGTTTTATTTATTTTTGATACAGAGAGAGACAGAGCATGAGACGGGGAGGGGAAGAGAGAGAAGGAGACACAGAACCAGAAGCAGGCTCCAGGCTCTGAGCTAGCTGTCAGCACAGAGCCTGACGCGGGGCTCGAACTCACGAACTGTGAGATCTGATCTGAGCCGAAGTCGGATGTTTAACCGACTGAGCCACCCAGGTGCCCCTCTTTCATCCATTTTTCTAATGGACTGGCTTTATATTCTAGATGTGGGATGTTTTTCTCATAGCCTGTTCTTTAGTCACATAGAAATGTTAAAAATTGATGTAAAAAGAATGCAACCCTCTTCCTTTTCGGCTCCCAGATTTTGTGTCTTATTTTTCCTACCCCAAGGTTGTGAAAATATTTTCCCCTAATATTTTCACATTAAAAAAATAACTGGAGACCTATATTTTGCGTGTGATAACAATACTGAAATAAATTCTTCTTAAATTAATAAATCTAACATCATCTCAGTGAAGTTCCCAACATGAATTTTTATCAAAAATGGTGGGCCACGTCTAGAGATTATATGAGAAAGGAAATGTATAATAATATTGAAAAATATCAGGGGGCTCCTGGGTGGCCCAGTCAGTTGAGCATCCCACTTTGGCTCAGGTCGTGATCTCGCGGTTCGTGAGTTCTAGCCTCACATCGGGCTCTGTGCTGACAGCTCAGAGCCCACTTCAGATCCTCTGCCCCCTCTCTCTGTGCCTCTCCCCTGATCGCTCTCTCTCAAAATTAAACATAAAAAATAATTCAAAAGCGAATAATGCTAACAGTTGGCAAAACACTCCATAAAGTCATAGTAATTTGAATAGTGTGGTATTGGAGGAGTCCTGGGGGGGCTCAGTCAGTAGAGCGCGCAACTCTTGATCTCAGGGTCATGAGTTTAAGCCCTACATTGGGCACAGAAGTTACTTAAAAAAGAAAACATTTTAAAAAATAGTGCTGTATTGGAATGATCAGATAACTTGATCAGTGGAAAGGCACATGTCCGTGTTGATATAAAAGTTTAACTTACGATAAAGGTGACATTTCAAATAAAGAGATTTCTTTTTTTTTAATGTTTTATTTATTTTTGATAGAGAAGAGACAGATCATGAGAGGGGGAAGGGCAGAGAGAGGAGACACAGAACCGGAAGCAGGCTCCAGGCTCTGAGCTAGCTGTCAGCACAGAACCCGACGCGGGGCTCGAACCCACGAACGCGAGATCTGACCTGAGCCGAAGCCGGAGGCTTAACCGACTGAGCCACCCAGGCGCCCAAATAAAGAGATTTCAATTAATGATCTTGGTTCACATTGCTATCCAGTTCGTGGTAAATATTTATTCATTTATCCACCAAATATTTGTGAATGCCTAACACAGGCCAGACACCATGCATGTGGGCGCTGGGGTGGAGCAGTGAACAAAATAGACAAAGGAGCAAAAATTCCTGGCTTCATGGAGCTGACATGAAACAAATAAGTTGTATAATCTATGAGAAATATAATCTATGAGAAAAAAGGAAGGGAAATGACAACTTAAAATAGAAAAGGCAGGAAAGACTTCAATGAAAAGGTGATATTTCAGTCAAAACTCAAAGGAGACTAGGGCATTGGCCTTGGAGGTGTGTATAAGGGCCATCTGGGCTCAGGGAACGGACAGTGCAAAGGTCCTGAGGCAGGAACCTGTTCGTGGGTTTTGGACTCTAGAATATAGACTTGGGGCACCTGGGTGGCTCAGTCGGTTAAGCCCTCTGACCCTTGATTTCAGCTCAGGTCATGATCTAACAGTGTGTGAGATTGAGCCCCGCGTTGGGCTCTCCATCGGCAGGGTGGAGCCTGCTTAGGATTGTCTCTCTCTCTCTGTCCTTCTCCTGCTCATGTGCACATGCACCTTCTCCCTCTCAAAATAAATAAATATTTTTTTAAAACCCTGGACTTCAACTTTTGCTCTGAGGGGCTGGGAGGCCTTGAAAGACTGTGAACAGGAGCCAGTCTCTGCTTTAACTGGACTCACCCTGGGATCTGGGAGCCCTGGGACTGTAGGGGCCAGAGCGAGAGTTGACTCAGGAAGACCAGAGGGGTGGCAGCTGCAGCTGACCTGGGTGAGGGGTGCGGGTGGCCTGGACCAGGGTGGACGCCTTGGAGGGAGAGAGCAGCGGTCAGATTCTGGACGTATTTTGAAGATAGACAGGGTTTGGGGATACATTGGATGGGTGGGGAAACAGGGGAGTCAAGGGTGACTTCAGGGGTTTTGATCTGAGCACGGGGAGGCTGAAGCTTCCGTTAACAAGGGCGGGCTGCCTGGGAGGGGGTATCGGGAGCTCAGCTTTGGAGGACGGGCGTTTGAGACGCCTATTCGATCTCCAAATGGGGACCTCGAGTGGGAGGAAATACTTGGGTCCCCAGCTGAGGAGAGGGATCTGAGCTGGACACAGAACTGGAAGCCGAGCAGGGGACCTTCGCTGCCAGCACAGCAGCTGCAAGCCACATGCGCCCAGTAAGCACTTGAAATGCAGCCAGTCCAACTGAGATGTGCTCTTGCTATGAAACGCGCACCAGATTTCAAAGGCTTGGGATGGAGCGGGGAAAGAAAAAGTAAAACAGCTCGTTAATGACTCTTCTATATTGATAAGTTGAAATGATAATATTTTGGATACGTTCTGTTAGATAAAATAGAGTATTTAGGTTAATGTCACTTTTTTTTTTAATTAAAAAAAATGTGGCCACCCAAGAAATGCTTGATTGTCTAAGAGGCTTGCATGATATTTCTGTGGGACAGGGCTGGCCCAGGGGTTGGTTCAAAGGTGTCGGTGGGCTGGGGTCACCGTGGGAGTGGGTGTCACAGAGCAGAGACCCAAGGACGAGCTGTGTCCGAGATGAGGTGGAATCACAAAGGGAGCCAGAGAGCAATCAGGGAGGTCGGAGGAAAAGCAGTTGGTGGGCTGTCCAGGAAACCAGGACCAGAGAACTTGGGAACAGCGCCCCACGCCTTGTGGCAGACCCCCTAAGGAGCTGGGAAGGCCCAAGGTTAATCATTGAAATTGGCAAGATGGTTCCCAGCTGCCAAGAGCATTTCATTCATACAATATCCCCCAAGTTCCTACAACCGCCGTTGGCCAGAGGTCCATCAATGAACAGGGAGAGCTGGCCCCTGCCCCGCCCCCCACCGGGGCTCAGAATGTAAGGGGCAGAGAGGGCCCCCAAGTAAGAACCACCAGTCACCTGGAGGAAAGGTGAAGGAGAGCATAGGAGCCAGAAAAGCCCAGAACTAAGGTGCTGGAGGTCCTGCCCTGAGGGCTCAGGAGAAATCCCTGCCCACATCCTGGGATCCCAAACCTCCCATCTCCCACCTCACCCCCCAGCATAGACCCTGGACTAGGCAAGAACAGGAATAACAGGGCTTCTCAGTGGGAGAGTCCCTCATAGCATTTCTGTAAGAAGTCAGGATTTGAACTCGAGACACTCTGGCCCCAGAGCCTCTGTCCTCAACCACTCTGCTCACGGTCCGGGTGTCCATGGGGACATGGGCAGTGACAACAGGCTCTTCTCATGACAGTTCAAAGCTCTTGGGCTGCAGAGTCCTCAGATCTGGCTCTGCAGGCAGCCCCCCGCACTGCAGTATTTATCTGCCAAGTTCCCTTTAGCCTTAGTTTGCTCATCTGTGTAATGGACGAATCAAACAGAGCAACAGTGTATGAGCATCACACCACACTACCCCTTACGGACTAAGTCAGGCTGGGAGGCTCAAGCCAGACTGTGCAACGGCAAGTATTTTGGAAACTGCCTCCCCCCCCCCCCCAGGAAGGTGGGCAGAGGAATTGGCTGCAAGTTCCCTCAGGGAGGTTGGGGTAGGCGCTGGGGCAGGCACAGCCTCTGAGTCCCTGCTTGGCCTGCGTCCCAAGAGCTCTGAGCCCCGTTCCCGTGGCCCTGAAGGTCAGGCAGCCCCTCTGGCCCCCATGCCCCCTCCTGCCTCCGACTGTCCCCTCCGCCCTGGATAAACAGCGCCTCCGCCCGCCGGCTTCCCCAATCCCTCACGCTTCACCAGAATTAAATTCATCATTCATTTTTTATGGTTTATACATGGTGTAATTTATGTTTTCAAATATATTGAGGTCACACTTTAGCAGAAAAAAAGTATTTCACATTGAAATTGAAGGCATGTGTGTTCCATTAAATGGGGATGTTTGGGGTAATTTTAAAAGGCTAAAAGTAGTAGAAAGTAACATTAAAATAAAATTTGAGAGATGTAATTACTCCTAATCGCACCATAAAATAATCAATACTGCATTCCATTATTTCTGACTTCCCTAGTTATAGCTTTTTTTGTTAAGCTCTTGAATATTGATGAGGTGAAAGGGTCGCGTCTTCTGGTGGAGGTCTGATGGAGGTGGAATTAAGGTTGTGTCCTCCCCGATTATGCCGTGGAGACCTTGAGTGCCGCTCCGTCTCAGCTGTGAATCCCGGGGGGCGGCACGAGGGCCCCCGATCTCTCGTCCAGCTCTTCCCATTCCTGGCCGGTGGAGAGGCCAAGGGGAGGCCACGGAGGGCGGCCATGTCTGTTTGGGCTACATTTTTGGAGCACTCACCGTGTGCCGAGCTCTGAGCACGCCATGTGGGTATATCAATTCATTTAACTCTCAAACAACTCTCTGCAGTGGGTATCGGCAAGACTCCCCCCACTTTCCAGATGTGCACACTGAGGCTCAGTGGGGCAGACTTACCAAAGGGATAGGCTGAGAGGCAGACGCCAGCAGGAGGCTCCGGGGTGCCAAACCCAGTGGGTGGGGATGACTCAGTCACTGACCATTGTGGTGTGGAATTAGCCAGGTCACCTCTGGCTTTTGTCCCTTTGGGACACCGGAGAATTTCCTCCCCTTCTCTACAATTTGGAGAATGGGTTCACTCCTCTGAGCCTTCATGTTTTCACCTGTAAAATGGGAATAACATCAGGAGCCAGTCCATAGGTATGAAGGTACTGGCGACACTAATGAAGATGTCACTGCTTTTCTCTGGCCTCAGTTGCCTCGTGTCTAACCTGCTCTGGGTGGAGCACTTGAGCTGGACAGTGGCGAGGCTGTGTCTCTGACATTCTGTGTTCTATGAGCTATGTGCCGAGGCGCTGCCACGCCGGGGAGAGACTTCTGCCTGGGTGCCGGCCCACCCAGGGCCCTCAGAAGTTTATCTCATCCAGCCCCCACACTCTCACAAGCTTCTGTGTCTGAGGGGTGCTCCCCGGCCCCTCCTCCCTCCACCTCAAGGAGCCTGCACTCTATGTCCAACATGGGCCTCAAACTCAGAGCCTGAGGTCAAGAGTCCCAGGCTCTACTGACTGAGCCGGCCAGCTGCCCCAAACTTGTACCTTTCCAAGCTGTAGATCGTTTCCGTGGGGCTCAGGACTGGGCCCTATGACAGGCTGCTTACCTAATGAGAGCACAAGGCGGTCCTTGGGGCCCCTGAGCTGGGAATTTGAAGTCTGGACAGCCTCACACCCTCATGTCCAGCACCTAGATGCTCTCATAGCCAGCATGCGGATACCCTTTTATCTGCTCTCAGGATATCTGTGCGCCGGAATCAAGACATCGCCCTGCTCAGGATCCAGACGCTATGCTCAGCATCTGGATGGCTCATAGCTGCCTTATTCACAGTAGCTGAAAGGTAGCAACAACCCAAATGTTCACGGATGGAGGGAGGGAGGGAGGGATGGAGGGATGGAGGGATGGGGGATGGATGGATGGAGGGATGGGGGATGGAAGGGTGGATGGAGGGATGGATGGATGGAGGGATGGGGGATGGATGGATGGAGGGAGGGATGGATGGGTGGATGGACAAAATGTGGTACATCCGTGCAATGGAATATTATTCTGCCACAAACTGGGTGAAGTGCTGGTACATGCCACAACATGGATAGATCTGGAAACATGATGCTCAGTGACAGGAGCCAGACACAAATGGCCAGATGGTGAATGATTCCATTTATATGCGGTACCAAGACTAGATAAATTCATAGACACAGAAGTAGAATGGCAGTTACCAGGAACCAGGGGAAGGGGCAGGGGCAGGGGGAGGGGAGTTAGTGTTTAATGGATCCAGAGCAGGCAAATCCAGAAAAGGGAAATCCACCGAGATGGAAGGCCGATTAGTGGTTGCCTGGGGAACGGAAAATGGGCAGTGACTGCGTAATGGGTATGACGTTTCTTTTTGGGGTGATGAAAAAGTCCCGGAACTGGATGGCCACACGGCACCGTGAATGTACTTAATGCCACTGAATCATGTACTTGAAAATGCTTTCTGTGTTACATTTTATGTTCTGTGTATTTTACCACAATAAAAAAATTTTTGTTTTAGTGTCTGGGCACCCCGGGGCCCAGTCCTGTGCCTGAGCCCAGCTCACACGCCGCGCAGGGTACTTGGCATTGGCTGCTCAGCCCCCGCACATTAGAAGCCTGGGACAACAGGGAGCTGATGGGCCGCCTCACTCCCTGTGTCATTACCATTAATAATAAACAACAATAGAGTGTATTTTTAAAACTTTCCCTAATGGAGATTCCCAAGCAGCAACCAAAACACTCAGATTACCCACTGGTCCCCTAAAGATACTGACACATAAAAGCCGTGTGGGCCACGGAGGCTTGGAGCGAGGTGGGTGCTTCCTGGCACCTGGGCAGCGCCCCTCACTTATCCCCACCCTCCACCAGCACCCCTCCCAGCTGTACCCAGAGGTACCAGAGACAAAAGGCATTGGGGGGGGGGGGTCTTCTACATCCTGCCAGTACCTTGGTCCTTTGACTCAGTATGGTCCACGCGTTTTCTTTTCTGCCTGTCCCTCCACCCCAGGCCAGGCGAGTCACTGCCTTCCCAAGCCTCAGTTTCCCCATCTATAAAGAGAGCAATGACAGTACCTACCTCATTGGCTGGGGAGGGATTAGAGAGGATGTGTGTGACGTCCCAGTGCTGAGCAAATAGCGATCATCATTCCAGGCACGAGGCTGAGCCCCCAGGCCTGTGTGGCTCGCCCTCTCCCAACTTGCCTGGGTCCACCTGCCACCCAGCCCAGGGCCAGCCAGCGCCCCTCCCCCACTGGGCTCCCACGTGCTGTTGCTTATCTCCATATAGGCCGTGCATTCTTGAACACTCACTCACGTGCCTTGTCAAACGATCCTCCCAGCAGCCCTGGTTGGGAAAGACTGTTGCCCCATTTTACAGAAAAGGAGACTGAGATCCAGAGAGGCAGAGAGCTTGCTGGATGGGGGTTCAAAAGCAGAGCTGCTGGGCCATGAGCTGTTGTTCCAAACCCTGTACAATGATGAGCTGGGGTAGCAGACCCTGTGGTGTAGAGCAGGGTCCCTGCAATTATGCAGTCTCTGTGGACATGTTTCTAGAGCGAAGACACACAACTCACCAAATTCTCAGAGGGATCAGAGACAGACCTCTGGTTAAGTCCCAACTCCTCCGCCTCTCACTCCATGGGCGTTGGGCAAGTCAGTTCCTCCCCCATGCCTCAGTGTCTCCATTTTTCAAACTAGGGGTTTGACTGGAAATTCTGGAAGGCCCCTCTAGGCACTGTCTGTCACTCCTTGGATCCTCACATTGGATCCTTTTCCCCCCTCCCCTCCCCTGCACTAACCCCCACCCCTCTTCTTAGTCCTCGCCCCCCAACCCAGCCTTGGGCAGAGCCACAGGCCCAAGCCAGCAGACACACCCGGGCAAGAAGAAAGACTGTTTTTGGTAAGGGCGTGTCAGGGAGAAGGCAG
This sequence comes from Helogale parvula, assembly GCA_004023845.1. Lineage (NCBI taxonomy): Eukaryota > Metazoa > Chordata > Mammalia > Carnivora > Herpestidae > Helogale > Helogale parvula. Next base: position 14,799 of record PJEM01014537.1, on the reverse strand, counting down.
TTGGCCCCCAAGAGCTTTCTGTCTCCTTGTCCCCAACACTTCCTGCCCGGTTCTCCTCTGGGGTCAAGAAGGGCCCCAGCCAGACCCTGTCCAGAGGCCCCAGGGCCCCTCAGTGACCCCTGAGTCAGCCACAGCCCCCCCATCCGGTGAGATTTAATTGGTTTCAATTGACAGCCATAACAAGAAGCCTCTTTAAGGAAGCTTCGGAAATGGAAGGGAGGCCATTAGGAAATTTACATTTGCGAATATGATGTTTAATTAGCAATACCAATAAATTAATAGGAGAATCTTGCTGCGGTTCTGGGTTCATAAAACACCAGCCTCAGTCGGCAGAGGAGAATGCAGCAGCCCAAGGCTGCCTGAGGGGAGAGGACCCCGCCATCGCCGGCCACCCTGTGCCCCTGGCCCATCCCTTGATGGGGGGGTGGGCACGGAGGGCTGCTGAATGAAGCCAGCACGGACCATGGAACCAGGGGGTTCTGAGCTCCTATCCTGGCCCAGCCACTGGTTCCTTAGAGAAGTCACTCAGTTCTGAGCCTCCAGGTCCTTGTCTGTCCAGTGGGGACGGTGACAATAACGCCCACCTCACAGGGGTGGCTGTAAAGACTAAAGGAATTAATGTGGGCAGAAGCACATGGGACAGAAAGGAGCTGGTGCAGGGAGCGTGTTCGTTATTCTGCTGCTGCTGCTTTCACCGTTATTAATGGGTAACGAATGGGAAGAGCCTGGCATGGAGGGAGGACTTGATAAATACCAGGTAGTATTGGCTTTTAACTTTTCTTTCCTGAGCCTACCCTGCTTGTAGGGGCTCCCGGACACTTGGGACGGTCGCCCTGATGGCCCTCTCAGCACCCAAAGCGGCCCCCTTGGCGTCAGTGGCTCCGCACCAGGGAGGGCCGTGTCTCGCTCGTTGGCCCGCCCCGTGCCCACAGCAGGCAAATGCGTTTGTACACAAACCCGGGATACTTGCCCAGCTTGCAGACCATCCGTGGCTCCTGACTGCTTTCAGGATGTGGCTCACACCTCTCCCCAGTGTGCCCACAGCCCCCTGGGATCCGGTTTCCTGTTCTCCTGCCTCCCAGGCTTAAGGCACCATCTCCTGCCGAGCACAGGCCTCTCCCGTCCCCATACCCCATAGGACCAGTTCCCTCCTGCCCCTAGGCCTCTGGGGGCACAGGGCTTGTCTTGGAGGTTCCTACTCTGGGGCTGATAAAAGGCTGCTCCTTTGCAAAGGCCCCGCCTTACTGAGACCCCTCTGACTCCAAGTGAGAATCAGAGTCAGTCCAGGGGGTTGGGAACCGGGGAGCCTTAGTCACCAGACCTCCTTCTCCTCTTCATTGTCACCACCATTATAACAAGGGACCTGCCGGTCGGTCTCTATTCAAAGAAGCCAGTGCAATGCACCCTGAAAGGTCTGTCCTCTGGAGACTCAGATTCCTTGCCTTTCATGGGTCCTGGAAGACCTCCCCCTGACTCTTCCCACGGAAAACTTTTCTGGGTGTTTCTCCAGCTTCCATGCCTCCACCTCACTTGGTTCATTCCTACACCACCCTGTTTTTCCTTGTCCTGTAATAATTCAGCTCCTGGTTGTCTCTTGCCCTAGGAACTGGCTCAGTGAGCTTTCCATCTCTAGCCCTTTCTAGGAACAGAGGCTGCTCTGCCCAAATGGGTGAATAAGCAAATGAATAAATCAGGAAGTGGGTTTAAAAGTTGCCTCCTCCAAGAAGTCCTCCCTGACTATCCTAGCTCTATTTGTATTCATTGCATTGTGCTTATTGTCTCTCTCTCTCCCACCAGATTGTCAGTTCCTCAAAGGCGGGAACTTTCTTGTTTTGTTTATTATTTTTTTCTCCTGGCACCTTTCCTGGGGCTTGTCGTATGGCTATGCTAAAATGTATTCCCCAGATAAGTGAATGAATGAATGAATAAATGAATGGGTAAATTAATTTCTGCATGAATGAGAGACTGTGTGAATGAATCAATGACTCACTGGAGACTGAATGAATAAATGAGCAGAAGAATGAATGGACGTCATCATGAAGGACAGGTGGAGAGAGCTGCCCAGGGCTGGGGGCAGAGCCCGGTTTCCCCTGAGTCCTGGCCCCCACCAAGCTTTTGTTTCCCCAACTGTTTATTAAGTTGTGTAAAGTGCATAGAAAACATGACAATAATTAAAGCAGACACAACAACAGGTAATTAATTGCATTTCCAAAATTTGATCCATGCATATGAATGAATGGGAGGTCACAGATTCAGTCACAGAATCTCCCCCACGCTCTCCAGGGAACGGAGGTGGGGGTCTTGGCCAGGTGGCACTCCCAGAGGTGGAGAGGGCTCCCCTGAGGAGGCTGTCTCCTCTCCCCTCTCCCTCACCCCCTTTGTTTGGTCTTAGCTTCCCAGGTCTAAGGTGGGGGAGGGATGATGCTGGAGGGAAGGTCCCCGTGGCTCCCTGGGAGGTCTGGTGGCCAGACTTCCCGAGGTGGGGGTGGGAGGTGGAAGATGGCCAGAGGCTCAGCTTGGAGCAGGGGGTGGGTCCTCAACCCGGGTCCTCTGGCCTCCTGAGGGGACGCTGGGGCACTTGCTTGAGAAGGCAGAAGCTTACACCGTCGCCTGAGTATTCTGAGTCAGGAGGTCTGAACCCCTCACGTCCCTACTTAAAACAAGCTCTCCAGGCATTCTAGAAGCTTTGGGAACCTCTCGCTGGCAATTCTCAGGTAGTCCCTCAGGTCCTAGGCCCAGAACTGCCCTCTCTCCTTACTACCCGCCATGAGAGCCAGGGGCAGGCCAGAATCGGGACCGGAGGACAGCCGTCAGGGCTCTAGGATGATGGAGGGGGCGGGGCTCCGGCCTGGCCCGGTGGCAGAGGTGCTTTGGAGCATAGCAGCAGTGGCAGATGAGGCCTGTCCAGGCTCCAGCGCAGAGAACTGAGTCTCTAACTCTTGGTTCTGCCAGGAAAATGTCCCTTCTTCCAGGAAGTCTTCCCCCTAAGTTGAGGACCCTATCTTTGGGCTCCTAAGCAACCAGTGGAACCCCACGTCTCTCTCAGGATTCATTCTATGGAAAAGGGGTCTCCCTCCCCACCCTCTGGCAGGGCTAGAGCTGAGCGGGGCCATCTCCAACCTAGAGCCTCGGTGGCACAGATGACGACAAGTGTAGCTGGAAGGGGTGAGGAAAGAGTGGGCCTGTGCCTCTGTCGTACCCTTCATTCTGCCCCAGAAGTCACCTGCCGCTTCTATCGGCAGTCCCCGCCATGCTGACTCAAGCACCCCAAGGACATCTCTTTGGCCGCAGGAGCAAGCTGGGCCCGCAGTGGCTCTTGACCAATGACAGAGGGAAGCTGGTGGACACAGGCCCCGGCCGCCCTAGCCCCAACGCACACACACACACACTCCGTGGGACAGTCTGTGATGGGCTTTGGTAGGTGCGGGGTCCCCAGGCGAAGGGAGCCCTGGGTGTCCACAGCAATGCCTGTATATCGACACACTTCTCCGGCCTCTCTCCCCACTCCCCCCCTCCCCGCCAGTGTCGCACACCCAGATCATTGGTCCATTTTGGGGAAACCCACGCCGAAACAGGAGTCATCTGAGGACCCCTGCTTACTCACAAGATTCATCCTGGAGGCCACTGGGTTGGCCTTCAGAGCCCTGCCCGTCCCTCATCTCTCTTGGCCCAGGCGATGCCCTGTGATCCAGACACGGCTTTCATTCCCATCTTTACAGATGAAGAAACCGAGTCTCAGAGAGGTCAGCCTCCTCAGTTGAGCTAACAGAGCAAAAGAAAGCCGGGGAGCTGGAGCCCGGGCCTTGCTTGAAGGAGCCAGATTCCAGGGTGTCATCACCGCCCCAAACTGTTGTTTATGTTTTTAAGAGCAAAGACGACTCGACTCGGGAAGTCACTGGGGAGCCAGGCATTTCCCATGTTTGGTGTTACCAGTCTGACCCCCTGGGCACTGGAGTTTGCTGCCCATTTTTAGTGACCAGACCAAGTGCCCCGATGCAGAGGGCCTGCGGTTGGGCTCCAAATTCAAGTCTGACCTCTGGGATGAGTCTCTGTGGGTGGAAGAATGGAACTCCTCTCTGCTCCTCGACTCGCTGCCCCGTCCTACCTTCAGGCTCTGCAGAGAGTAAGATGGAGTTCAAAATCTGCTGTGTGGTTTTGGGCGTGGACTGCACCTCTCTGAGCCTCAGTTTCCTCATCTGTAACATGAATCTTGCAGTCCTAGTTTGCAGGGTGCTGCCGGGCCTAGAGATTCCAGCGTGACAATCTTTCAGAAGGCGCCCAGCAGATGGGCTGCAGAGGCTACCCCGAGGCCTCTGAAGTGGATGCCCCTCCCTTCTGGCTGTTTAAGGCTGGGCAGGGGGTCGGGTGACAGCAGGAACGGCTGGGGGAGTGGGGCTTTCAGTAGTCTCTGTTCTCAATGTCCCCAGGGGCCTGCATGACTGGGAGCTAAATCGGTTGCTGCAGAGCTCAGCCAAGACCTCTGCTCTTCCCATTACCTGATTGTCAGAAGGAGACAGTGTGCCTGGAGAATGGGCGGTCATCTCAGCGGACCCCCAAGATCACAGCCATCCTGAGGGGAGCTCCAGGCCGGCAGGGCCAGCTCGCGATGATCACCCTTGACCTGTGCCCGCTGCCACTTGGCAGGAGGAGGGCAGCCAGGAAGGTCCATTCCCCCCAGGGAGGGTTCCCTAGGAAGACACTGCCAGGACCCTTATCCTAAATTGGCAGATACCCTCTTGTACACAGTGGGCTTCTCTGTGTTTCATTTTAACTTTTTTTTTTTTTAAAGGTATCTCGATGTTCTACGTGTTCTACAGAAACTTGGAAACACTTGTGAAATTGTTTGCACCATTTTTAAAAATATCATTAACTTAATCAGATAATTATATATTTAGATATTTACCATGAGCTATAGAGACAAAAATGTCACCAAATCAGTTGCGCTAATTTTTATAAATGAATTAAGTCACGTCCTCTGCTTTCTCCTGCGGCGCAGCAGGTCCTTCCCCGAGGCAGCCCTCCCGGCCGGACGGCCCAAATCCTAGCGCGGAAGCCCTGGGACCGGTGGGGGTGGGCTTCCCCATCCTCCCCGCAGCCCCCGGGGATCACGACCCCCGGGCACTGGGCGGTTGGCCACGCCTCCCCAAACTCTGTTCTCAGTCTTGGGGAGGGTGGAGGCTGCCCCCCCTCCAGACGTGGATGGGGGAGGACGAGCCGGGGAGGGAGAGCGCTGGGCGGCGGGGTCAGGCAGAAAGGACCCGGGAGGGCAGGGACACCTGCGAGCCCCGCCTGGTCCACGTTCGGTCCCCCAGACGCGGCCGAGGCCCCGTCCCCGCGGAGCCCGCGGCCGCCGGTAGGGGGCGCCTTGGTCATGCATTATTCATCGCCGAGCCGCCCGCCGCCCGCGCCGCCTCCCTCGCTTTCCCCGCGCGGGCTGCGGGCTGCGGCGCGGAGCGGGAGCGCGGAGCCTTCACAATATTGTGGCAGCTCCGCGAGTGACGGCTCAGGGGAGGCGGGGGTGCGCAGCCTTGGCGGCGGGCGGCGGGCGGCAGCGGGAGCTGGGGCTGGGAGGGGCCGGGAGTGGGGGCGACGCCGGGTCATAGGGCCTAAAGGGACCCGGGCCGTGTCGTGTCGCGTAAGGGCCGAGCTCTTAGCATCCATCCATCCACCGGTCCGTCCGTTCGTCTCCACTTCCTTCCTTCCTTCCTTCCTTCCTTCCTTCCTTCCTTCCTTCCTTCCTTCCTTCCTCCTTCCATCAAGTCAGCCAAAACCTAAGGGAGCATCTGCTC
>PJEM01014536.1:0-34523 GCA_004023845.1 Helogale parvula | reverse complement strand
CCCTCCCAGAACCAGACTGGAAGTCTTCCACCCATAAAATACCTCGCCCCTCCTGTACCAGGCGCGACTTCCCTGACTCCCCGCTCCAGAGTCACGGAACCTCGCCCGGGAATTGCAGATCCCAATAAAGGCCTTCTTGGCTCCATAACTTGGTCTCCTTCTTTCCTCTCGTCTCTGCCTCCATCCATTAAATCTTACAGCAACCATAAGCAACAAAAGAATAAGGTGATCAGGTGATTTCCATTTAATGTCATAATGTGTCTGCCTCAGGGAGGGTTTTTAAAAATCAGATGAATCAGGGGTGCCTGGGTGGCTTAGTCGGTGAAGTGTCTGACTCTTGATTTCAATCTCATGGTTGTGGAGAGGGGGTACGCAGAGCCTGCTTGGGATTCTCTCTCTCTGTCCCTTCTCTGCTCATGCTTTCTCTCTCTCTCTCTCTCAAAATAAATAAATATACATTAAAAAAATATACATTTTTAAAAAATCAGAAGAATCAGTAGTAGAGTAGGGGGGAAAAGGAGGGCATAGAGAAAGGGAAAGAAGAACAGGGAAGAGAGTGGTTTACAGAAAGCAGAAGCCAAGGTGCAGATGTAAGGTGGGTCACCATGGATGACAGCTCTTCTGATTTTTTAAAAGCTTTAACTTAAAGCCTTTGTTTTATTCAACATGGTGGTCACCCCTCCCATAGCCGCAGTGATCTGAAATACAGGGCTGTCCATATTCCTGTAATTTCACTACCAAAAAGCAAAAATGAAAACAAAAAGTGAAATAAAATTACGAGGGCTCCTGTGAGATGGCCTCTTTGCCCACCTCTCTGTTCTCTGCCTTAAACTTATTTGAGTGCTTTTTCTAGTTCCAGAAATACAAGCACCACTACCGTCTACGCATTTTCTCTTGCTGCTTCCTTGGCCTGGAACGCTAGTCTCCCCTTTCTTTGCCTGGTTAGCAATCTTTTACTTTTGAAAACGCTAATATCATCTGTCAGGAAAACTTCCCTGATACCTTTCTGAGAGCTGGCCTGCTCGTTCTGTGCATACCTCTTTTACTTAAAAAAAAAAAAAAAAAAAAAAAACTTCTATGTAATATTCCATATAATTTTATTTAATTTTGATATGTCAGTCTCTAAGCCCCATGGTTCTATTTAATCTTTGCATCCTGTCCCCTAGCAGGGTTTGCACCCAAGAAATGTTTACTTGATTGAAATGAACCCAAGTTTGGTCACCGATGACCCCATGACCTCTGACACGGACCCCGGGCTCAAAATCTGTAAACTATCCCTCAAAATCACCTGGGCTCACAAGTGCCTCCAGAACACAGATTCTTTTTGCAGTGTTTTAAATGTATGAGGTTCCCATTACTCATCTTGGGTCACGGCTCCCAGCGGGGGCGAACCCTGAGCCGTCTGGAGGAAAGGGAAATCTAACTTCTAGGAAATGCTCCAGGTCTGCTCTAGCTGAAAGCAGAACTAACTGTGAGGCACAAGGGGCCGCTTCCGGCCCGGGTTCAAGTCAGTCCCACCGCGACTCCCACGGGCCCCTCCGCGCTCTAGGTTTCCTCGTGGGCACCATCCAGGTGGGTGCCACGTCCGTGCCCCAGGGGTTGGCGAACCTCACCATACACTTCCGACCCGATCCCAACCCTCGCGGGGGCCACGTTCTCCGCCGCAACAGGCAGGCGGCGGGACCACGGAAGGGAAGCCCCCCAGGGTTCGAAGCCCCAGCATCCCGGAAACCCCGAGGGAAGGAGGGCCCCGGAGGACCAGCAGTGGCTGCTCCCGAGCTGGGGCGGCCGGGCCGGCTGGGACGGCCCCGGGCACCCCCGCCCGCCCGCCCGCGCCGACCCCCGCCCAGTCCGAACCAAAAGCGAAACGAGCCCGGCGCCGCGTCCCCGCCGGCTCCCACGTCGCGTCCGCGGGGAGGTCGCCACGCGCCTCCAAGCCCGCGGGGGCCGCGGCTTTGTGACTTCACCGGTTTCGCAACAAGCCCGGGCCGCCCGCGCCCCACCCACCCCCGGCCGGCCGCCTCGCAGCCCGCCGCCTCGCTCGGCTCTCCGCGCTTCCCTCCGTCCGGGGCCCGGCCTGCCCCGCCTTCGCGGAGCCTCCCGTCCGGCCGCCGCCTCCGGGCCAGCACGTGTGCCACTCCCGCGCCCCGCGTCCCGCGCCGGGCCCCGCTGGGCGCAGCGCCCTACCGCCGGCGGCGCGATGCTATGCTTCCTGAGGGGAATGGCCTTCGTGCCCTTTCTTCTGGTGACCTGGTCGTCCGCCGCCTTCATCATCTCCTACGTGGTCGCGGTGCTCTCGGGGCACGTCAACCCCTTTCTCCCCTACATCAGGTGAGGCCGGGCTGGGCGGCGGGCGCCCGGGGCCGGGTCGAGGCGCCGCGGGGCGGAGGGCGGCGCTGTCGCTGCGGAGGGAAGGGTCCCGACCCAGCGGGGGCGTCCCGCGGACGCACGGGGTCTGACGACTCGGGGAGCGCGCTCCTGGCGGCCGGGACCGGTAGGGAGGCAGCGGGGACAGAGCCCAGCGGTTCTGATTTTACCCTGAACACTGAGCCCAGTGGCGTCGGGAGGGGCCCAGAACAGACGGTAGAACTTCAGACGAACTGTGGGCGGTGTTGAAATAAGAATGGGTCCTGATGGATGCCGTTTGTTGAGTGTGTAAGAGGCAGATCCAGGTGTGTGCGAAAACAGCGCACAGATTTCACTTCCACTTCCCAGCATCCTCGTGATGGATGTCCGCTTATTTTTCATATAAGGAAACCAAGTTTAAGCAGATGTTGAAATATCATCAATGTGACACTGATGTCACAGTTAGAAATGGTGGAAGTGGAATTCACACCCAAGTCCGTCCCATGCCAAAAGCAACACTTTGTCACCTCCAAGGCTTTGGGAGTCGGGCTTAAGCATTCCTGGATGGAGCTGCTTGACATCCCTCCGGATACTGCGCCCCCAAAGTCAGAGCCCTCAAATGATCAGCAGCTTATGACACCTTTTGTGTTGCCATTATACCTTTTTGCTGTTATCATCGTCGTTGTTTGCTTTTTGTTTCTCTGTGTGTGTTTGTGTTTTGGCGTCTACCTTCCTGACGGATCACTTCTGAGGATCACTTCATCGGTGCACAGGACGTTGATCCTTTTCAAATGGCTCCCGACTCTGGGCCTAGCCAATGGCAATGGGCATTCCTTAAACATTAGAAGGATCCGTCTTTTTCCAAGTGGTGTGATCTGCATTGGTTGGGTGAGGGAATACGAAAGTTGGTGACAACCAAAGTTTGTTACCACTTTATGATTATAGAGATTGTGGAGCCTCTCCCTCCGGGAGCCATGCTGCATGGTGAGCCATGTGCTGTTATGTTTTGGGACCAGAAAGGGGAAACGAAGAAGGTGAGGCAAGAGGAGACTAGAGTTTGAAGCAGAGAGAGCAATGTGGACGATAGTGCAGAGAAGCAAATCTGCAGCTAACGGTGGCTTTGCCCACTCAAGAAGTGTTCCGTGCATCAAGGAGACTTTCCCGTCAGGCCTTGCATCCTGCGGAAACCTGGACTTGGTTTCTCACGGCTCATCTCAGTCCCAGGTGGCATTGCCTGGTCTCTTGATTCTGAAGTGGGATAGATCCTTTTGGACTCCTGATGGGAAGGGTTTCTCTCCCTACAATGCTTTTTATTGAGAAAATAGTACCTGTGTTTGTTCCGGATCTAAAGGTCAGGAACAGAGAATATTTGATACGCATTGGTGAGCGGGTGAGATGCAGGGCCTGAGTCTTTGGGGAGATGTCCGGTGTAGTTGTGAGTCATAGCACCCCAAGGTGAACTTGAAATGGAAGACATTTAGGGGCGCCTGAATGGCTCAGTCGGTTGGGTTGTCGACTTCTGCTCAGGTCATGATCTCGCAGTTTGTGGGTTTGAGCCTCATGTCTGTGGTGTTAAATTTAACAGAGAAAGGAAGCTTTTCAGAAAAGCAGATTTGTAGGAGAAAAAGGCTGGAGATTGTCACCTTGTTGCCAGGAACCGTTATGTATTGCTTGTCCTCATGCGCCGGTGGGGGTGAGGGGACTTAGATTGCCTGCTCTCTCTGCCTACTTGAGCACCTGGAGCACTAGATCATCTCTGTCTCTCCTAGAAAACTAAGTTATTGAGGCAAAGGCAAGATTTAGATTAAGAGCAAGAAGTGTTGGGAGTAATGTCAGATTTATCCATTTGGCCCCGGCAATGTTCGATCTCATCTCCTATAACCCATCTCTACTGTCCGTGTCTACAGTTTTGCCTTACCTGCACTCCCTTTGCTTCACTCCAGCCACACTGGCCTGCCTTCCTGTGTCTTGAGCATGTCAGGCACACCGCCTCCTCATGACCTGCTAGCATTTCTTAACAACATTGAACATTTTAAGAGACATTGCATTTTAAATAAGAACCATAATCCTGGGAGGACTTCTTTCCAATATGACATTCAAACTCCGCTTTCTCATCACATACCTTCTTGTAACACTTATTCTTCATCATATTGGGTAAATGTGCAAATAGCTCTTAGACATATGGGAAGATGCTCAGCCTCATGAATGGGATAAAAATTCAAATTAAAACTCACCGATGCCATTTTTTATCATTAGATCGGCAGAAACCTAAATGTTTGATAATATTGATATTGATGTTGGTGAGACTTTGGGGAAACAGGTTTTCACATGTTGCTGGTGGAAATGTAAATAAATTCAGTTTCTATGGAGGGACTTGGCATCTATTAAACTGACAAAAATGTATCTGCAAGGATACTTATAGCCTTGCTTTTAATAACAAAAGGATGAAACAATGAAGATTTCCATCAGAGAGGACTGGCTAAATAAATATGGTTTATCCAAAGAATGCCGTAAAGGAAAGCTCTCTCTATATAGAATACTCTTTTTTTTTTTTTAATGTTTATTTTTGAGAGAGAGAGAGAGACAGAGCTTGAGCCGGGGAGGGGCAGAGAGGGAAGGAGACACAATCCGAAGCAGGCTCCAGGCTCTGAGCTATCAGCACAGAGCCCAACACGGGGCTTGAATTCATGAACTGTGAAATCATGACCTGAGCTATGAGATTATGACCTGAGCCAAAGTCAGATGCTTAACTGACTGAACCACCTAGACACCCCTAGAATACTCTTTTTAAATTAATACATTGGTAGGCAAAAATCTCCGACACATTGTTACATGGAAAAAAGCAAAATGCAGGGCAAAATATGCTACAATTAGTGGGGTGGGGGGTGAGGGAAGATAGAGGGTGGAGGGAGTAATGGTGTATACTTGTATTTGCTTGCATAAAGAAACGAGTAATAGTGGTTTTTGTATGATCGAGGGAGGAGGTCATGGTCAGTGAGAGTTTATTTAGCAGGTGGAAAAGAGAGTGGGAATGAGACCTTGTGCCAGCCTTTATTAAATGGATCCTCTTATTTTGAGATAACTGGAGATTTCCATGCAGTAATAAAACAGTAATACAGAAAGATCCCATATGTCTTTTACCCAGTTTCTCCCAAACATAACATTTCCATACCTGGCGTGCCTTATTCTATGTATTTGTTCTTTAGCCACATGGCTTGGGTTCCTACCAAAAATTGAATCAGAAAGATGTGATTCTAGCCACCACTGAATTTAACAAGCTGGAATAGCATGGTGCAATGTTTCTGTATTATGAAACCATTAATGCAAAGATATCAAAACTGAGAACAAGTTATAGTCAACCTCAGAAGATTAAATTTTTACAAGGCCACACACATATTCTTGAGCACAATCATGCTTAATTTGTTATAGTTTCTTATATTCCCTCGGTGACCAAATCTCTAAGGCTATCTTGAATCAACTTTACATATCAACTCCTTCCAGCTGATAAGCCACTTCATTTATTTATTTAAAATGTTTAGTTATTTTTTATATATAGAGAGAGAGGACAAGCAGAGGAGGGGCAGAGGGAATCCCAAGCAGGCTCCATGCTCAGTGTGAAGCCCGACTCAGGGCTCAATTTCATAACTGAGAGATCACAACCTGGGCTGGTATCAAGAGTCGAATGCTTAACCACTGAACCACCTAGGCGCTGCCCAAAGCCACTCTCTTTTATATTTTCTTCTTTGGCTTGTGTTTCATGCTTCCAGAGTTTTTCTTTTTTAATATTTTTTATTTATTTTTGAGAGACAGAAACAGCGCCAGGAGGAGAGGGTCAGAGAGAGAGAGATACAGAATCTGAATACAGGCTCCAGGCTCTGAGCTAGCTGTCAGCACAGAGCCGACGCGGGGCTTGAATTAACCCACGAGCCTGAGCCGACCTGAGCCGAACTCGGTCACTTAACCAACTGAGCCACCCAGGCGCTCCATCATGCTTCCAGAGTATTGGGTGGCTCTTTATTTTCAAAGTTTTACTAGTTCTGCATCCTGGTTGCTTTTTATTAACCTAATCTCACTTTTTGTGCAAGTACTGTTTGCTGAGTAGATTGTGGCTTTTGACCCATTGTTCCTCCTCAAGACCACAAACCTGCTCAGTGGTTGGTGGCAGAAGTTAAATTTGGTCCACTTTAAAAGGGAGACCAAAATAGGAGTATAAAAGAGTTGTTGGGTATTTGACTCCAAAAATGAGTCAAAAAATTAGGGAAATTATTTTATCTTTCACTTGGTTAGCAATCACAAAATTTAGGTTACAATCACAATTAGGTATTAGTTCTATAATGTTCATTATAGTGAAAACACCTTGTAATAACAGAACAAAATGAAAAGACAAAATTCTTATAATAAAAATCTTAAAATGATTCGGGTGTGGATTTTTTAAGTGAAGGATATATACTTTTTCCAAGAAAGTTTTATGATTGTGTGATATAAAGTCCTTAATTTCAGTTTTATCTTTTGAAGGGAGATACAAAGAAATGTTGGCAGAAATGTTTTATGACTTCAGTTTCCCCAATGACCATTTTTTTTTCCAGTGATCATTCTTAATCTGTGTGTAAGAAAATTGATCTTGACTTGCATGTTTTTCACACAAAATGTTAAGTTTCATGAAGGTAGAGATTTAGAGTTTGTTCATTGTTGCTTCCCTACCATATTTGACAGTGCTGGACGTGTAGTAGGTACTTAGTAAATATTGGTTGAATGCTAAGATAATCCATATCAGACGGGCCTGCTTTAGTGCCTGTTAACCTTGTCCGCTTACCTTCAGTTGTTAACGCATTCTGGAACTGCTCACTATTCGTTAACGTGGGCTGCCCTTCTAGCTGTTCTCCAATACCATTGCTGTCGACTTCATGAAATTCTGCATGTTTTACAGGATTTGCAAGTGCAGTTTGTCTTACACTGTTGACTATTTACGTTGTGAGCTTTGATAATCATACTGAGGAGGTATGGTGGGTAAGGGAACAATTTTGGAGCAGGCAGCTTTGGTTAGAGTACAACTCCCCCATGTGTCCTGGCTATTGGACCTTGGGTAGGTTACTTGAATTCTCTCTGCTTCTCTCTGGGCTAATAGTAGCACCGCCCTCATAAATTAACATGTGAACTCACTTAGAACTCATTAACACCCTGGGCCAAGAACAAAAGTTCTCTGTAGGCACTTGCAATTATTAGTATTATCAAGGGACCAGTCCACAGTGGTCTGGATAGATGTTAGTGTCAAGTAGGAAGGGACATTTGGCAGAGGGATAATTTTATAAGTAGTAGGTCTATTAGTGATTATAGCAGAAGTTTTTTTAAATTTAGTTTGATTTTAAGTTTTACTTATGTAGCTAATCTCTACACGCAGCAAGGGGCTGGAACTCAGAACCTGGAGATACGAGAGTTGCATGCTCTGTCCACTGAGCCAGCCAGGCGCCTCTATGGTAGAAGTTTTCTTTTCTTTTTTTTTCTCTTTTTCTTTTTGCATTTCACCAAGAGTTTATTATTTTTTTATTTATAGTGTGTTGCCAAGTTGGTTTCCATATAACACCCAGTGCTCTTCCCCACAAGTGCCCCCCTCCATGACCATCACCACCCCTTCCCCTTTCCCCCTCCCTCTTCAGCCCTCAGTTTGTTTTCAGTATTCAAGAGTCTCTCATGATTTGCCTCCCTCCCTCTCCCTAACTTTCTTTCCCCTCCTTCCCCTTCCCATGGTCCCCTGTTAGGTTTCTCCTGTTAGACCTATGAGCAACAACATACGGTATCTGTCCTTCTCTGCATGACTTATTTTGCTTAGCATGACAACCTCAAGGTCCATCCACTCTGATACAAATGGCCAGATTTCATTCTTTCTCATTGCCATATAATACTCCATTGTGTATATATACCACATCTTTTTTTTAAAATAGTTTATTGGTTTCCATATAACACCCGGTGCTCTTCCCCACAAGTGCTCTCCTCCATCACCACCACCCTTTTTCCTCCTCCCCCCTCTCCCTTCAACCCTCAGTTCGTTTTCAGTATTCAGTAGTCTCTCAGGTTTTGCGTCCCTCTCTCTCCCCACTCTCTTTCCCCCTTCCCCTCCCCATGGTCCTCCATTAGGTTTCTTCTGTTCTCCTGTTAGACCTATGAGTGCAAACATATAGTATCTGTCCTTCTCTGCCTGACTTATTTCTCTTAGCATGACACCCTCGAGGTCCAATCACCTTGCTACAAATGGCCATATTTTATTTTTTCTCATTGCCATGTAATAGTCTATTGTATATATATACCACATCTTCTTGATCCATTCATCAGGTGATGGACATTTAGGCTCTTTCCATGATTTGGCTATTGTTGAAAGTGCTGCTGTGAACATTGGGGTACATATGCTCCTATGCATCAGCACTTCTGTATCCCTTGGGTAGATCCCAGCAGTGCTATTGCTGGGTCATGGGGGAGTTCTATTGATAGTTTTTTGGGGAATCTCCACACTGTTTTCCAGAGCGGCTGCACCAGTTTACATTGCCACCAACAGTGTAGGAGGGTGCCCATCTCTCCACACCCTCGCCAGCATCTATAGTCTCTTGATTTGTTCATTTTAGTCCCTCTGACCGGCATGAGGTGGTATCTCAGTGTGGTTTTGATTTGTATTTCCCTTATGATGAGTGACACTGAGCATCGTTTCATGTGTCTGTTGGCCATCTGGATGTCCTCTTTGGAGAAGTGTCTGTTCATGTCTTCTGCCCATTTCTTCACTGGATTACTCATTTTTCGTGTGTGGAGTTTGTGGATTTTGGATACTATCCCTTTATCCAATATTCCATTTGCAACTATCTTTTCCCATTCTGTCGGTTGCCTGTTAGTTTTTTTGACTGTTTTCTTTGCAGTGCAGAAGCTTTTTATCTTGATGAGGAAGTTTTCTTAACCAGCCTCAATCAATTTGCTGAGTTAACTGATCAGCTCATTCTCTGAAAAATACACTGACCAGAAGCCAGTGGTCCCTGAAAATCTTTCCCAGTGCTGGCCACTCTCTGAGCGGCTTGCTGTCTTCTCTCACCTGTTTCTTTGTATGCTTATTCAATACCAGCTATGTTTGTTCCCTAATGTGTTTGCCAGCTGTATTTTTTTTAATTGTAATTTTGTGATTTAACTCAACCTATATAAACTGTTGGTCTGTGAATGCAAGAAAAGAACTGTAATTTTTAAGAAAACTCAGTTTAATACTTTGGAAAGATTCAAAAGACGTAAGTTGACAAAAAATTACAGTCTGTTTAGTAGTGTTTATGACAAATGTAAAGATTTACAAAAAGTGATTAGAAAAAACTTAGAAGGATTCTGCACTCAAATCGCTTCAAAAGTATCTTTAAGATTTCCTTCCACTTTAAAGAGACCAAATCTAGAAATGCAAAGATTCATAGTAGATGTGGTTTATATGCCAGGAAGACACACAGTGACTGGTATTCACGTAACAGCCTTGGCCTATATCAACAGGTAGACAAATAAATGTGTGTACATTTCTATGCTTGTGTGTATGTATCCATATAATTTTTTTAACCCACATAATTTTTTATGACTTTTTGCCTAACCAACTTTTTTGATTACTAACTACATTGTATTTCAAGCGTCATGACTTTTGCTTCCATTTCAACCAAAACGATGGGGGCCAGGATAATAAATAATCAGATAATTAGGTGTTGTGTATAAAGGCACATATTCTGACATGATGTTAACAATACTTCAGTCTTTACAGTGGGGTGATTATTACTTCATAGTATCTCTAAACCACGGTATCATGAGGATGAAAAGGCAGGCTTGCCATTAAAAACTGTTAGCTAGAGAAGTATCATGCTGAGAAATGATAATTTATAGTTTCACATTTTCTTCAAAAAAAACATTACCCAACTTAGTGAATCCTAAGAAAAGCATAATAAAAACAGCGAAGATCCCAAACTTTCACAGCTCAAAAATTAATTGAGGTAATGGATGCAGTATTGTTCAGCTTTTGAATCCACTATAAATACATGTAATTGCTCCTCTGTTTAAGTTTTTCACTGTCATTTGATTACATAAAGTTCTTTTTTTCATTGAAAAATAAAATTGTGAATGTTTTTCTTCTGTTATTCCTACTTCTAAAAAGGCAGTTAAGTACTGCTCAGAAGTCCGATCACTGCAAAGCTGACGTGTAAGGTCTCAATTTCAACTTAAAAAATAGAGTGCTCTATTCAACAGTCCTCTTTACCTGACAGTAAATGCATTTCAGTCCATTAAATATATGCATGGTAGACGGAGCACATGCCAAGGATAACTTACCAAAGGCTCCAGAAGAAATGGCCAATGCAAACCTGGCTGTAGATATGCATCACTGTAAACTCATATGGAAATGATAGGTTTTCATAAAAGGAAACATAAGTGGGGCTCCTGGGTAGCTAGGTCAGTTAAGCATCTGACTCTTGATTTCAGCTCTGGTTATGATCTTACAGTTGTGAGATCGAACCCTGAGTCAGGCTCTGCACTGCTTAAGATTCTCTCTCTCCCTCTATCTCTGCCCCTCTCTCATTTGTGCACAGGCACATGTGCAATCTCTCTCTAACATAAGATAGCACAGAAGAGTAGAGATCCTAAGTTGTGTCCATTCAAATTAGACAGCTCTAGGGGTGGCTGGGTGGCTCAGCTGGTTAAGCATTTAACTATGGGTTTCAGCTCAGGTCATGATTTCACAGTTTGTGAGTCAAATCCTACATCAAACTCTGTGCTGACAGTGCTGAGCCTGCTTGGGATTCTCTCTCCCCCTCTCTCTCTGCCTATCCCCTGCTCTCTCTCTCTCTCTCAAAAATAAATAAATCTGAAAAAAAATTTAAAGAAATTAGATATAGATGCATGATGGCTTGGCTTTCCTAGGCGCTATCCTTGTGACCTTGAGTGAGTTACTTTTCTAAGACTCATTTTCCTCATCTTTAAGTTGGAGATAACAGGTACTTTCCTTATGAAGTTTTGAAGACCAAATAAGATGTGCCTGGCTGGGTGTGAGTGCTGAGGAAATGTTAATTTTAAAATTTCTTATGTAATATTAGCAGCTGTAATACAAGCCGGGATAGTGTTCTAAAGACTCCTCTCAGAAAACTTCCCAAATCTGATCGCTTATCACCTCCCGTTTCATTATCACCCTGGTGCGAGCCACTGTCATCTCTTGACAAACTACTGAAATCGCTTCCTAACGGTCTCCTTGGTCCATGCTTGCCTCTCGATAGCCTTTTCACAACATCCTTTAAAAACATCAGTCAACTTCATATCACTTCCTTGCGCTCAGCTCTCAACAGCTTCCCATCATCTTAGAATAATAGAGTCCTTACCATGACCCCGGGGCTCTCTACGATGCCCTCCCCCGTATGCACACACATGCTCTTGCTCACCCCTCCAGCCACACCCATTTCCTTGCAGCTCCTGACATATTGCCACCTTAAGGTCTTTGACTTTTCTGTTCCTCTGCTTGTAAATTTCCTGGCTCCAATATTCCACTTCATCCAGATCTGTTCAAGTAGCCTTCCCAGATTACCCTGTCTCAAGTAGGCAGAATACCACTCTCTCTTGGTTTTCTTATCTAGCTTTCCTTTTTCTTCATAGCATTCATCACCCTAGACATTTTTTTAAACAAATGTAACCTATTTTTATGTATTTTGAGGAGAGAGAGACAGCAAGTGGGGGAAGGCAGAAAGAGAGCATGTGTGTTCATATGAGGGAGGGCATTGCAGAGATTGTCTCCCAATCCCAAGCCTGAGCCAAGATCAAGAGTGGGATGCTCAACCCACTGAGCCACCTAGACACCCTCACCCTAAACTATTTTTATTGCCCTCCACAGAATGTAAGTTCCGTGAAGGAGGGGCTTTTTCTGTTTTATTTGTCACTATATTCACTATGCCTAGAAAATAGCCAGTTAGGTTGAAGGCAGTCAGCAACTCTGTGTTAAATCAATGTATCCTTTAATTTTTTGTTAGATGATAAGCTTCTTGAAGGTTAGTAAGTTATGTTTTCATCTTTGTATCCTCCTCACCTGGCACCATTCCCAACCCTTAAGAGATACTTAACAATTAAAAAAAAATTGTTGTGAACAAAGCGGATGAACAGTTAATAGAAACGGGAACAATTTGCGTGTGGGTGGGGTCAGAAGAGAGCAAGCTGTTTGTATTTATAAGTAGGAAATTCTTTTCAAGTTTAAAAATGGTTGATATAGGGGCGCCTGGCTGGCTTAATGGTTAGAGCATGTGACTCATGATCTCAGGGTTGTACGTTCGAGCCCCATGTTGGGCAGAGAGATTACTTAAAATAAAATCTTTAAGGGGCTCCTGGGTGGCTCAGTCAGTTAAGCGTCCAGCTTTGGCTCAGGTCATGATCTCATGGTTCGTGGGTTCAAGCCCCGCATTGGGCTCTGTGCTGACAGCTAGATCAGAGCCTGGAGCCTGCTTCAGATTCTGTATCTCCCTTTCTTTCAGACCCTCCCCTGCTCATGCTATGTCTCCTTGTTTCTCAAAAATAAATAAATAAATAAATAAAAATAAAATCTTTAAAAATAAATAAATAAAATAAAAATGTTAATATAGCTGTATGGTGCCTCCCACTCTAGAATAATCATGAGCAAACACAGCTGCTGAAAGTTAGTTCTAACAATTAAAAGTATCTAATAAAATGTAATTACTTTATTATCACACTAATTTCCTTCAAATATTATATTTAAATATTGTGAAGATAAAACAAGTACGGTCATTTTTTTATTGGTGCATTTAGTGTCTTCAGGTTCTAAGTCCTGATCGATTTACCAAACAATGGGCAATCTAATTTTAGGGCAATCTAATAAACCTCATTCTGGGCAAGCGGATAATTTTGTGCATCATCAGCACATCAGTCCCCCAGATACACTGTGACCCCAGGCTTTGGAGTGATGGAATTGCTTGTAGCCAGTGATTTAGAGAACAACGTTTGACTCAGTTTATATTATCATGTAGGTCTTCTTTGCATTGTTTACACTCCTCTGAGCATCAAGTAATTATGCCCTGGTGTAGCATCGTAAATTAGTTTGGAGAAGGATGTTAGACAAACAACTTGGAATTTTCCATGGTGAACTTAATCTGTAGAAAATACATTCAGGAAATGTAGATGTAAACCTATTA
The DNA here is from genome assembly GCA_004023845.1 of Helogale parvula. Classification (NCBI taxonomy): domain Eukaryota; kingdom Metazoa; phylum Chordata; class Mammalia; order Carnivora; family Herpestidae; genus Helogale; species Helogale parvula. Next base: position 21,003 of record PJEM01014536.1, on the reverse strand, counting down.
CTTAGACACAGTCCTACTATAGAAACAACCAGCTACACTCAACAGCCTCAGCAGCTTCTAAGCCTCATGCAAATGAACAGTTTGCATTGTGCAGAGTATTTTCTGCAGCTTCCAGAAATGCCTCATTTACAAGGAGGCATGTGAGGAAGTAACTGGGACCCGGCCGGGCCAGAACCATGTTGCTTAAGTCCCGTGGTACAGAATCATGTGGTGGGAGTTGGGTGGGGAGACTATCCTATAGGGTTAGGAGGCAGCTGCTTTCACCTCTTACTGATTCTCCAGTACGCAAGTATAGCTATGCTAACCAAATACCATACCCTCTGCCTTTGCGCAATGAGATCGTTTAGTTTGAGCTTAAAAAAATAATAAATAAAAAGAGTCTACCCATAGTTTCTCTTGGTACCCCCTTGGTGTTATGTGCATCTGGATTCCAATATCAGACAGAAGATGTGATGCAGTATTTATTAATGATGTCACATATTAGCATTAGCTCAGAGACTGAAAGACTTAAAAGAACATTTTAAAGTAAAAGAGCCTTTCATTTTTATTAATGATAATGGGCAACCCCTACTATTCCTTTTTTTAAAGTAAAATTAAGATATAGTATTATAGGGGCGCCTGGGTGGCTCAGTCGGTTAAGTGTCCAGCTTCGGCTCAGGTCATGATCTCATGGTTCGTGGGTTCGAGCCTCGCGTTGGTCTCTGTGCTGACAGCTAGCTCAGAACCTGGAGCCTGACTTCAGATTCTGTGTCTCCCTCTCTCTCTGACCCTCCCCTGCTCATGCTGTCTCTCTCTCTCTCTCTCTCTCAAAAAAAAAAAAGATATAGTATTATATAAGTTTCAGGTATGCAATATAATGGTTCAACAATTCTATACATTACTCAGTGCTCATCAAGATAAGTGTACTTTTTATCAATTTTTTTCCATTCCTTCATCCTCCTCCCTTCTGGCAACCACCAGTTTGCTGTCTATATTTAAGAGTTTGTGTTTTTGTTTGTCTCTTTTTTGTTTATTTTGTTTCTAAAATAACATATATGGATGAAATCATATGGTATTTGTCTTTCTTTTGTTTATTTTACTTAGCATTAAACCTTCTAGGTCCATCCATGTTGTTGCAAATGTTAAGATCTCATCCATTTTTACTGCTGAGTAATAATCCATTTTGTGTCATATTGTGTATGTGTGTGTGTATGTACCGCATCTTTATCCATTCTTCTATTGATGGATACTTGGACTGCTTCCATATCTTGGCTATTGTAAACAATAGCATTGCTATGCTGCAGTCAACACAGGGGTGCATATATTTTTTTGAATTAGTGTTTTTGTGTTCTTTGGGTAAATGCCCAGTAGTAAAATTGCTAGATTGTACTAGCAGGGAGCAGGAACAAGGAAGTTGTACTAAGCAAAAAGCCAATTGGTTATTGCAAGATTACTTTCCCTGTAGGAGAAGATGGGGGGGCGGGGGGGGGGGGCAGGGGGGGTCTTATCAGACAGATTACATAACTAATGCTTTTCAGGGGATTCCTGAATGACTGGTTTAAGGTTCCATTTCCAGGAGGGCCGAAACTGTAATTAAGTCTCAGTTTGGTGACTTGGGGCTTAGCATAAGCAACTCCATTTTGGGTCTATTGTTTTGTGTTTAATACCTGGAATATAGATTCCTTTCCTTAATAGCTCTGTGACTTTGAACAATTTATGTAATCTCTCTATTACCAGTTTATTCCTTAGTAAAATGGGGTTGAATTAAGACTCACTTCAAGGGTCACCTGGGTGACTCAATTGGTTAAGCATCTGACTTCAGCTCACATCATGATCTCATGGTTTGTGAGTTTGAGCCCCACATTAGGCGCTGTGCTGACAGTGTGGAGCCTGCTTGGATCCTCTGTCCCCTCCTCTCTTTCTGCCCTTCCCCTGCTTATGCTCTCTCTCAAAAAAAAATCAACATTTAATACATTATTTAAAAAAAAAAACCTCACCTCAAGATTTGAGGATAAAAGGAAATTATGTATACAGTAACTACCTAACAATGCTTGGTACATAGTAAATGCTCGGTAAGTGGCATTTATTAGTTTTTTTTGTTTTGTTTTGTTTTGTTTACTAGTACTGATAGTCATTCGTTCATTCAGCAAATACATTTGGAATAGCTATTTACAAAGCACTTTTGATTCTACCTGTATGGTTTTAAATGTACAAATGAATAAGAATAAAATGCCCCTCCAATATTCTGACCTTTCAGTTCACATGTTTGATGTTATGTGGCTTGCGCATCTGGGCCCTTGACCTATGTCTTAGTTTGCTTTCAGAGTCTGGTCAACTTATCTCCTGTTAGGGCACCTTCTTCCCCCCACCCTCAACTACCTATTCTCATAAATATCTCCCTCACTCCTCCATTTCCTTCCCTTTCTTCACAAGTATGCAGTCTTCCTGGCAAACGGTGGCAGCTTACTCTCTCAGGTCGGTGATCACAAGTTACTCTTGCGTGACTCACCTGGAAGCTGCCTCTTTACATCCTGAGGCCATGAACAAAGGCTTGATTTCTCAGGAGATTTAATCTTCCTGCAAAAGTGCTGCCCGAGGGTGTAAGCTGTCTCTGCCTTCTTGCCATTACAGGTTCCGATCCCCTCTTCTCACCCACGCAGTCAACATCCCACACATTGTGCAGCGTTCTCTGCCTCAGCATTCCTTGATGGGGGAAAATGGTTATTTAAATGGCAACGTTAAATCCTAAACCCTCCAGATTCTTACAGGTCCAGGTGCCACTGAGATTGAAATCATTAGGAATAGAAGTATTTGTTGTAACCGGAACTAGTAGCCTCTTTATACTCTTCAAAAATTAAGTGTGCACGGACCTTCGATTCCTGCTGCCTTCTGCACACGTGGGCTTCTTGTGGAATTCCTCAAATAATTTGAAGTGTGCCTTTTCAACATGATGGGTTTTCAGTCATTATATTTCAGAGCTGTTTTAAAACACAGAAACATTTAAGACTGGTACGAATTGTTCCATGCTGGGAACTCTTTTGCCATCAGTTTTAAACTGTTGCTTTATGGGAGTAGCTTGACCATATAAAAGTGTAAACTTTGGCATGAAATGAATAGAAAACAGAACATATCAGACGCTACTTTCCAGCTCATTAGTTTTTTTCCAGCTTATTTAATTAATTGATTGCATCAGAAAAATGTCTTATAGAAACTATTTTTTATTAAAATACTTTTTTGTAATTGATATATTCTTGATACCCTATTGTTTCCATAAAGTTCTAATAAACATCAGTAATATTGCTCAGCTGTTTACCATTCTATTTTCAACAGTGCAAACTCTTGTGGATAAATCAAACTGGTAAATAAGATGTACATGATGTGTTTATGTATAGTTAAAATCCAGATAGATTTTTTAAACTTGATTTTAGACTTTTTTCCCTAAAGAGTCATATTCAATTCTTATCGAGAATGAACACATCAAGTTCATTGAGAAACACCACTACCATTGATTTTAAATATTTTTTAGCTTTTTAAAAAATATTTATTTATTTTTGAGGTGGGGAGGAGAGAGAGAGGATCCAAAACTGCTGTGCTGATAGCAGGGAGCTCCATGTGTAAGGACACAGGTCTGAATTCGACTTCTCAGAATCATTAGACAATAGAAGGGCACACATTGACCAAGGAAGGAGGGACCACCCTTGTAACACCCAATCAGGAAAGGCCAGCTAACACCTTTAACATTTCTAAGGGCAGGCCTAAAGATAGAGGCTATGGGTAATCACCTATTGCTCCTATAGCTTGAGGCTAGTCATGCCCTACGTGAGGGTCCTGGGCCCACTCTGTGATTGGTCAATACTCTAAATGTTGTGATTGGCTCCCACTAAAAGCAACAATGAATGGTTAAACCTGCTGTCAGTGGTATCGTATAGTAATGATTGGATCACTATACCTGTGTCACCAATTCCTGTAACTCCCCCTCCCCAAACACATAAAAGCCCTACCCCCCCTTTGTTCAGGGCTTGCTCCACGTGGATCCAGTGTGTTGGTGGAGTCTGCGAGCCCAGGCTTATAAGCCCATAATAAAGCCCTTTGCTTTTGCATGTGTGACTCAGTCTCCCTGGTGGTCCTTTGTTTTTGGGGGCGATATTAAAATCTGGGTATAACACATGCAGGGTTCAAACTCAGAAACTGCAAGATCATGACCTGAGCTTAACCAACTGAGCCATGCAGGCGCCCCAGTATTTCCTAGCTTTTTATAGTGGGAAAAAATTAAATGTAATCTCTCAAGGTAGAAAACTGAGTTTTAGATTTTTCAGAGCCAAAATGAGAATACTTTAGAGCAAAATCAGACCAAGTCTTTGGAATTCGAAGTGGCTGAACCCCCAGAGGAAGCACCTTATAAAACCTGCCCATTACATGCCTTCCAGAGGTCTGAACAGAATTCCTTTTTAGTAATTCGGACATTTCTCTTTGTCAGTGATACAGGAACAACACCTCCAGAGAGTGGGATTTTTGGATTTATGATAAACTTCTCTGCATTTCTTGGTAAGTATGCAATAATTATTATGAAAAATTCAGTCTCAAGTGAAGTGAAATGTGCTGTTTACAGTTTGTATATAATTTGTTGTTATTTTTTTTAGCAGATCTAATTTTTCAGAACAATTTTAGATTCACAGCAAAACTGAACAAAAGGTAGAGATTTCTCATATATACCCTGCCTCCCACCCTGTGGCCTCCCCCACCATCACCAGCCCCGAAGAGTGTTGTACCTTGGTCAAAATTTGATAAATCTACATTGACACCTCATTATCCCCCAGAGTCCGTAGTTTACATTAGGGTTTGCTCTTGGTGTGTATAATTTTATTTAAGTACAAGCTTTGCAACTAGAATTTTGTTCTACTTTGAGAAACTTATAATGGCTGGAAATCCAAAGTTATTTGTGGCCTCGTTTATAGAACTATTTTTCACTTCATCTAGTAATGCGCCACAGGAGTTTGAAATGACTTTTAAATGAAACTTGATTTTTAAATGTGTGATTTGTACCCAACGTAGTGGTGAAAGCCAAAGCACCTAGTGTACAAGCTAACGTTTCTCAGAGAGTGTACTGAAGGCCACTTACCTGAAGATCACATTGGATGCCGGTTAGAATGCATGTTCCCAGGCCAACTGCAGATCTACAGTCAGAACCTGTGGGAGTGGGGCTCAGGAATCAGCGCAGGGGTCAGGCACTCTAGGGGGCCTGGATGGTCACTATAGTTTCAGAACCCCCAACACAGGTGTTGTCTGACCTATAAGAGAAAGGGAAAATAGGTGAAACAGACAACAGTTTGTCTCCAACCCAGGTATGATTCTTCCTTTCAGTTCTTCAAATGCACCTGAGAATAAGATGCAATGCAGTTGATAGGATACAAGCCTCTCATGAGCCAATCAATATAATGACCAAAAATCTCAGTCTACTATAGGACTATCTAGGTGTATAGATGTAAGATGGGGGGGCTCTCTTCCGAGTCCTTTCTTTTTTATTAATGTTTAGTTTGAGAGAAGGGTGTGAGCAGAGAAGGGGCAGAGAGAGGGAGACAGATTCCCAAGCAGGTTCCAGGCTCAGAGCTGTCAGCCCAGAGCCCAACATGGGACTCCAATTCAGAAACTGTGAGATCATGACCTGAGTCAAAGTTGGAAGCTTAACTGACTACCCAGGTGCCCCTCTCCTAGTCCTTTCATAAGCCCTTACCCTCTGGAACAGTCAGGTGTTTGTCAGGGACTTGTCATGTAACCAGTACTTTCTACCCTTCTCTACTGATACAGGGTGGGAAGGGGCGGAAGTGCGAGGAACCCTCCTTCGTGACTTGGCATTTCTGGAATTTGTTTTTACTTGGTAGAGAGAAAGGTTCACCTGTCACTCATTTGTGCTGTTCTCATCCTGAGGTTTTGGAGGTGAGCAAGGGGAGTGTAGAAATCAGAATCAATCAATCCTAGTGTCCTCTTACACATCCTTGCCCTGAGTCCAGATTTAGAATATGGAGTAATCATTTCATCACTAGCAAGCAATAAATACAGCCTTTTGCTTCTAGACAAGGCATATTATGCCCAGATTTTAATATCGCCCCCAAAAGCCAGAGACCACCAGGGAGGCCGAAGCATGCATGCAAAAGCAAAGGGCTTTATTACGGGCTTATATAAGCACGGGCTCATAGACTCCACCAACACACTGGATCCACGTGGAGCGAGCCCCCGAACATGGCAGGGCAGGGTCTTTTATGAGTTTGGGAAGGGGAGTTACAGGAAATTGTGACACAGGTACAGGGGTCCAATCAATATAGCATCACATCATTGACAGTAACTTTAACCAATTACAGAGTGGACCCAGAACCCTCAGGTAGGGCATGACTAGGACCCTCAGGTAGGGTGTGACTAGTCTTAACCTCCATATTTAGGCCCGCCCTCAGAAATGTTAACGGTGTTAGCCAGCCTTCAAGGTCAGAGGGGAAACCTGAATCAGACCTGCATCCTTACAGGCAGAATCTGTTATAAACATCTTCACTTACAAAGTCTATGATAAATGATTAGCTTTTAGCCTGCTTTTTTTTTTTAAAACATGAAACTATCTTTTTTATTAAATTTTTTTAATGTTTTATTTATTTTTGATACAGAGAGACAGAGCATGAGAGGGGGAGGGGCAGAGAGAGAAGGAGACACAGAACAGGAAGCAGGCTCCAGGCTCTGAGCTAGCTGTCAGCACAGAGCCTGATGCGGGGCTCGAACCCATGAATATGAGATCTGACCTGAGCCGAAGTTGGAGGCTTAACCGACTGAGCCACCCAGGCGCCCCTAGCCTGCTTTTTAAAATTCAGCAAAAAAAAAATATGACCATCACACCATGTCAGTATGTTGAAATGTACTTTGTTCTTTTAACACTTGCATGATACCCCTCTCATGGGTATATCATAATTTATTTAATCGGTCTCTTATTTTTAAGCATTTAGTCTATTTCTCATTTCACAATTTACAATGCTCAAGTGAATATTCTTTTTAATACATCTTTGCATATTGATGTAAGTTCTTCTATAAGTAAATTTGCTGAATAAAAGTTAATACAGGTCTAAAAGTTTGATAGGTGTCCATATATTCAGCATTCATTTACTAAAGTGCCTACTATGTGGTAGGCACTGTGCTTATGCTTAGTGCTAGGGCCCCAGCAGCAGAAAGACTAGGGCCCTGCTATTATGCAACTCATATATAGTAAAGTTTATTTGAGAGAGACCGAGAAAGCACAAGTCAGGGAGGAGCAGAGAGAGAGAATCCCAAGCAGGCTAGTGCTGCCAGCCCAGAGCCCCACATGGGGCTTGAACCCATGAAGCCAGGAAATCATGACCTGAGCTGAAGCCAAGAGCCAGATACCCGTCCAACCTACTGAGCCACCCAAGTGCTCCAGAGATCATATGTTATTGTGACATTACTCTCCATAACAATAAGAGGTATTTGATTAATTGGTAAGGTCTTTGGAAAAACACACCCTTTGTACCTTCCTCACACCATTCACAAGAACCAGTGGCAATGAAAGAACTAACCATGAAAAGCAAAACTATAAGAGAATTAAATTATAGGAAAATACTTTTAAAACCTGAGGATGGAAATGTTTTAAGTTTACACAAAACCCAGAAGCTAAAGAAGAAAGATTTGAGAGATTTAGTAGATAAGAAATTAAAACTTATAGAAAAAAACTAAAACTTCTGATGAAAGATACCAAAACAAACAAACAAACAAACAAACAAAATTAAAAACAGGCTGGAAGAAAACATATAATATTTATAGCACACAAGAGACTAATGTACATTACATTTAAAATGCAACTGCAGGGGCACCTGAGTGGCCCAGTTGGCTAAGTGTCTGACTCTTGATTTCAGCTCAGGTCATGACCTCACGTTCCTGGGATCAAGCCCCACATTTGGCTCTGCACTGACAGCATGGTGCCTGCTTGGGATTCTCTCTCTCTCTCTCTCTCTCTTTCTCTCTCTCTCTCCCCTCCCACCCCTCTTGCCCTCTCTCTCAGAATAAATAAACATTTTTTAAAAAGCAACTACAAATTAAAAATGAATAGAAAAACTCGAGAGAAAAATTTAAAAAGTTAAATGCAATTTTCAGAAAAAGAAATGCAGATGACCAGCAGACATACTGAAAGTTGCTCAATCTCACTAACGATCAGAGGAATGCAGTTTAAACCAACAGGTTGCTGATTCTCATTCATTAGGTTGGTAATTAAAAAAGCAAGAACTTGCAAAATTGTTTTCAAATCCTGCTGAGAGAGTATAAATGCAATACAGTCTTGGGGCAATTTAGCGTTTCAGTTGCGCACAGTTTTTGCTCCAGTCATATTGTTTCTAGGAATTCATCTTTCAGAAACACTGAAAGCGTGTCGAATAGCTGTGTACAAGGCTGTTCACTGAGCATTGCTTGTAACAGGAGAAACAGAGAGACAGTGTAGAAATAGAACATTAAGAGAATGAAGAAATAAATATATAACATGACGAGACCCCTAAAAACATGGAAGTAGACTTACTTGTACCAACACGGTAAGCTCTCCATGGTGATTTATCTCAAGTGAAAAAGAGCGAGTCACAGAACATGTGCACAGAGCATTTATGTGAAAAGGATAACAGGCAAGTGTGTGTGATGGATATACACACTGGGGAGAGAGTGAGACGGAGTGAGGAAGGACAGGTGCATGAGTGGGAGCCTGTGGCCGTTGGGAAACTGAAATACAGACTCTGAAAACACAATGCAAAACTTTCCCTGTGTTTTTTTGTTCTAAAATAAAATAAAATAAAAATTCATCAAAGTGCCTTTCTTTTTCAGGTGCAGCCACAATGTACACAAGATACAAAATAGTAGAGAAGCAAAATCAAACCAGCTATTTTAGCACACCTGTTTTTAACCTGGTGTCGCTAGTTCTTGGATTGGTCGGATGTATCGGAATGGGCATTGTAGCCAATTTCCAGGTGTGTCCTGAGGTTTTTTTTTTCCTTCTGTTCTTGGGGATGCTGGAGTATGTGTGTGTCTGGAGGAGAGAAGCAAGAACACAAGGGGCATACCTGTGCCAGTAGAGTTATCAAATTATTGGTGAGTTTCTAAAAGTTGGGATAGTTTGCTTCTTAGAAACACATCGTTATCATTTGAAAGTTAGTCCTGCCCCGTATTGGGAGAGGGGGGTGCACGTTCGCACGGCTATGAGGGGGCATGTTTCCCACAATGTTCCGGGCTCTGCATTGCCCCGTGTTACTAACATGATCTGATGGGTGGGGAGAGCAACTTCAGTCATTGTAAGAGTTTCATTAAGAGTGTGAAAGTATTGCTGTGTATGAGTCTCCCTTTGCAGGTGAGGAATGTAGGTACATGAAGGTGAAATCATATGCTAGGGGTTACTCAGTTCATTAATTACGGAGCCCAAACATGGCCCTGCCGGAGCCAGTCAACTTATATGGTGACTCCTGTGGAGTCTGCTTCATAGATTCTCACGGTGTCGAGTGTTTGAAAAAACCCTGCCTGTTTTATTGTAACTTGTGGAGACCATTTCATCCCAAGGTCTCTTTCAGGAAGGCATGGGAACTATTTGTCCAAGGAGACAATAGTTAATATATTTTTTTAAAAAATCTGCATTGTATTTCAAGCTTGTACTACTGATAATGCTGTCACATCCTAGGGTTATTGTTAGGGTCCCATGAGGTGTTGCACAGCAGCCAGCAGGCCGCACGCGGCAGCCCGTGGCCAACATTAGAGGCTGGCACCGAGGTGGTCCTCTTCTCTCCATCACTTGTGAAGCCACTCCAGGAAGACTTTTGGTTCTGCCCAGGAGGACTCCTTTAACACTTTTTCCCCACCAGGAGTGGGCAGATCTTGCTTGATGCTGATTTTCACAAAAAGGTGTCAGCCTTGGCTGCCAGCCAGCAGCTAAAGTCCACCTCCGCGCCCGGAAGCCGCAGCACGGGTCCCTGCACCTGCCATTGTTCTGCGGGGGTAATAAACTCTGGCCTCCGCCTGTACCATCTGCTTCCCACCATTTGCTAATGCCCCGTCCTGCATGAAATCAGACCACTGCCAGAGAGTCCTCTGTTTCGCCTGTACCACGTGGCCTCGTAAATGACCGTTTCTGCACTGCACCTGGGGATGCCATCTGTCCATCAGGGGACACGATAAGGTGCTCCGGGAAAGTCGGTGCCGTGTTGTGAGGGGTGAGGCGGCAGACACCCTTCCTTATATTGCACAGTGTCTCCAGGACACCCTGCAGGGCAGGGTGGGTCTCCCGAGCCTCAGGGCCCACGAGTTTTTGGTTTTGGCCGCTATAAATTCATAATTGTTGTTTCCGTATTAACATCAAAAGGTAGAAAGTAAGAGGCAGGTTTGAAGCCTCTTCAGAGTAAGTGTAGAGGGCTTCATGGAGGGAGTTGTGTGAACAGATTTGCTTCTGGCTCCATTTACTTTGCTACCCTTCTTGTGCCTTTATGGCAAAATAAGACAAAGGCTGCTCTACATGGTTGGCCACATGGTGGAGACTCTTGCTTTATATTTTATGCTTGTATGCATTTGTTTTTTCATGACATTTTTTTCAACTTTTAAAGTTTATTAGTTTATTTTGAGAGACAGAGGCAGCGTGAGTAGGGGAGGGTGGGGGAGGGAAGAAGAGAGAGAATCCCAAGCAGGTCCTATGCCTCCAGCACAGAGCCCAATGTGGGGCCCAAACCCACAAAACCGTGAAGTCATGATCTGAGCTGAAACCAAGAATCAGATGCTTAACCACCTGAGCCACCCAGGTGCCCCTTTTCATGACAATATTTATTGAAAATTTCCTTTGTGATAGAATTTATGAAAACATTCAATTCTCATGTCATTCCAATAATGACCTCAGAAGACAGGTAGTAGTATTTTCCTCCTTTGCCAGTGGAGAAATGGAGGCCCAGATGGTTAATACCTGCCCAGGATTGTCTGAGCACCGAAGAGCAGAAGTGGACTTCGAATTGAAGCAGTGTGTCTAGAGCCCGTGGGACAGAGTCAACTCCAATGCCAGAGTGGGTACATCTCTGAGAGGAAAAACCATGTACACAATTCACATTCCTAGCACCAGAAAGCATGATGGAAAGAAAATTAAAATGGGGAGCGAAGGGAAGATTTGGAACGATATAATCGTTAGTAGATTGTGGATATGAATTATTCGGTGGGGAATAGTAGGCACTAGATGATATCCTATCGCTTTACTCTCTAAATAACTCATGGTATAACCACCATAGCTATCAATTCTTAAACCATAAAGGTAGACTTTAGAAAGAAAACTTAGATGTCAGATAATTGAACTTTTGGTTCTTTTTAGGGTTTCTATGAAGTGATTACATTTTTACAAAAACCAGAAATAGAATCTTAAACTTTCCTGAGAGCAGAGTATTTGCTTTGTCATTGTTCCTATAAATATATCTTTACAACTTCCTTGTTTGATATCCTGTAATTCATTTTCAGCATGCCATGAGCAAACCAGCCCGAGCTGTTCTTTCCAGAGGAATTGGAGGTGTGCGGGCAGGAGAGCACTATTTCAGGGGGTGGGGGGTCATGGGGGGTTGTTGCATAGGAGTAAACTGTATTCATCAGAAGTTCCCAGAGCTCTCTGTCCTGAGCTAGTGGGCAGAAAGGCGACTTTTTGGGGTGTGCCCTCACCAACCTCTCTCACTGCTTTACTTTCCTTCCAGAAATTTCCTTTTTGGAAATGTCGCTTTCCAAGGTTTAACCCTTTCAACATTTCTAGTTTTCTCTATTTTTACTATCTTTTATTGTTTTAAATGTCTATTTATTTTAGGTGCTTATTCATTTTTTTGAGAGACAGAGAGAGGCAGAGCATGATTAAGGGAGGGGCAGAGAGAGAGGGAGACACAGAATCCAAAGCAGATGCAGGCTCTGAGCTGTCAGCACAGAGCTTGATGTGGAGCTTGACCCCACAAACCATGAGATGATGACCTGAGCCAAAGCCAGACGCTTGACCAGCTGAGTCACGTAGGCGCCCCTCTGTTTTTACTCTTTTAAATTAATAAGAGAGTTTTGAAAAAAAAGATCCAAAAAGGGTGCTGAGTTTTCATTTTATCCTCTATCCAAAATTCATGCCTCACCTAAGAATCATTTCCCTTCTAAAAGACACATTTGATGAGAGAGTGTGTGTGCTCCACAGTGGAAAAAGTACATCCCTGGAATGATCCCATAATGTCAGGGTTAATGTTGGGGTTGGGTGTTGTGAGGACTCATGAAGTTTGCAGATTAAGATCCTAAAGGATGTGTTGAATTGGCCAGGGTTGAGAAAGCGAATTCTCTGATAGTGTAATTGGAGGAAACAAAGTATGTAAGTTCAGGATGTTGATTTACTTAAGCCAAAAAGAAAGTAGAGAGTGGAAAGCATCAGGATTCTCAGAAGATTATTCCTGAAAATGACTCATTAGCAGTGAACACCTGGTCTTTTGTTTATTTTCCCTTGCCCAAATGTGCCTAACATTCAAGAGGTTGGGGGGTGACGAGGATCTTTTTGTCTTCATTCTTTTATTATTATTATGTTTTGGTTAATATTGTTTTTTCCCTAGTTTTACTGAGGTTTCATCAACATATAACCTTGTATTAGTCCAAGGTGTATAACATAGTTATTTGACATATGTATATATTGCAGAATGATCACAGTAAGCTCATTAAGAAGCGTTGCCTCACATAATTAACAGTTTTTTTTTTTCTTGTGATGACAACTTTTAAGACTTACTCTCTTAGCAACTTTGGAATATACAGTACAGCACTGTTAACTATGCTCGTCATGCTGTCCATTATATCCTCAGGCCTTATATCTGGAAGGTTCTATGTTTTGATTCCCTTTTTCCCACCTCCACACCCCCCCCAACCTCTGGCAACCATCGATCTGTTTTCTGTATCCAAGAGTTTGATATCTAACTTTCTAAGATTCCATATATAAGTGAGATCATGCAGTATTTGTCTTCCTCTGTATGACTATTTCACTTAGCATAATACTCTCAGTATCCATCTGTGGTGTCATAAATGGCAAGACTTCTTCCTTATTTATGGCTTAATAATAATTGGTGTGTGTGTATCACATTTTCATTATCCATTCATGCACTGATGGACACTTAAGTTGTTTCTATGTTTTGCCTGTTGTAAAAGTGCTACTATGAACATGGGCATGCAGTTATCTTTTTGAGATAGTGATTTCATTTTCTTTGAATTATTGGTATTTTTCACTGTAAAATAATTGGCTGTCATAACCAATTTTAAGTGTATAGTTCAGTGATCATTTTTTAAAATTCTTTAAGCACTTAAAGGTATTCAGATATTTTAAAGGGCATAGAATGTATTTTATTTTTTAGATACAACTTTCCTAAATCTGTAGGCCCATGCTAGGTATCCTAGGAATACAAAATCCGTACCTAATAAATGAGTAATTGACACATCATGTTGCAAAATGTCAATGCAACCATATTTTATTATGACATAAATCAAGTTGTGAGTTTTCCCCGGTATTCTTAGGTTTGATACCAAGAAATAAATTTCCCTAAAAAATAAGTTTGAAAGTGTTTTTCTTTTTTTTCCTTTAAAAACGATTTTTTTTTTAATGTTTATTTTTGAGACAGAGCATGAGCAAGGGAGGGGCAGAGAGAGAGGGAGACACAGAATCCAAAGCAGGCTCCCGGCTCCAAGCTGTCAGCACAGAGCCCGACATGGGGCTCAAACTCATGCACCATGAGATCATGACCTGAGTCAAAGTTGGACGCACAACTGACTGAGCCGTCCAGGTGCCCCTGGTTTTTCTTTTTTAAATCTTCCTTTCCCATGTGGAGAATAAAGGTGTGATATCCATTTATATGTGAGCAGATGAAGAACAAGTGGTTCTGAGGAAGCCTGGGTGGACCAGGTCAGAGAAAAGTCTGGGAGGGACAGGGTGTGGACAGTGGAGCCAGCAGGGGGTCTGGGGCTCAAACCAGGCCCTCTGGGACAATACTTTCACTTCCCCCTTTGTAAAGCTCATGTTTTCAAGTTCAACCAGACACTCTGTTGTTCAATCCAACATCATTGTTATACCAGAAGGTCGGTCGGTACCCGTTGTGCAATTAAAAGGAGCCGTAAGTGAGCTCCTTGAATGGCCCCTCATAAGCATGTTTGGGATCAATACCAGACTCTGTGCCTAGATTGGGTGTAGGGGTGCCTTCTGGTCGAACTGTCTGGTTAAAGGATGGAGGGGCGGGGCCTTGATTTGAACCTGCCTTTGCAATGCAAGGGCAGTGTCTTTACTTAGATTTGCATGTGCATGTGGGGAGAGACGAAGAGATTATTGGGGGCAGGGAGCCTGAAAACCGGAAGCCACCCTCGGTACCTTTGTGGAACCGGTTGTATACTGTTAAATGAAATTCATCATATAACTTCGCTACAAACTTGCAGGGCAGAAATTATTATGCCTATTTTATAGACACACAGACTGAGGTTATAAACTAAGGTCACAGAGCCCAGTGGCAGAGTTGAATTTTTTTTATCCAGTTCTGCCAGACTCCAAAGCCCACCATATTCAACTCTCCCACCTCAGAGGCAGACATCATGTTGTCCCTGTCCAGCATGCCCACGTTTGCTGTGGAACAACTAGAGGCATTTACTTCAGGATCTGGAAGGCATTTCTCTTGGCAGTCTTCTGCAGGCGGTCACATTTCCCAAGGAGTGGTGGGTGCATCTGTGGCTCTGAGCGGCCCAGCGTGGGGGTTGCCTAGGACTCATGTGGTGTAACACCTGTTTGTGACTCTCTCTCCAGGAGTTAGCTGTCCCCGTGGTCCATGACGGCGGTGCCCTTTTGGCTTTTGTCTGTGGTGTGGTCTACACACTCCTGCAGTCTGTCATCTCTTACAAATCGTGTCCCCAGTGGAACAGCCTCTCCACGTGCCACGTGCGGATGGCCATCTCTGCCATCTCCTGCGCAGCCGTGGTCCCCAGTATCCTTTTGCACATTTGTCAGTGTCTTTGAAAGCTTATTCCTTCTTTCAAGTCCCAAAAAAAGTGTGAAAAAAAAAAAAAGCAAAGGTTAACTGCCCAGTTTCCACATGCTATGGAAGAACAACTGGGAGAAAAGTGTAAATCATTAAGAAAAATATTTCCACATTGTGTGGTTATTTCAAAAGAATCTTTGTGGGGAATGGTGTGCAGGGAGAATGGAAACATGTCCAAACACTTTAATCTGTTTCCTTTCCTTCCAACAGGGAAAATTTCATAAGCCATGTGAAAATATTTATTTTTCTTTGCAGTGCTTGGTCAAAGACACCAAATATTGATATTGTACTTAATGTAATAGCCCTGTGAAGTCCCAAGGGGCCGTGATCTGCCCTCGCCCTGCACGGAGGTGATTCATTAGGTGGTCTGATTTACTTATCCGTGTTAAGAGGTTTTAGAAAGCTCTCTGTCATTTATTTCTAAGTCACTTGAAATACACTTAGCCCTCTCTTGTTATCACTGATTCCAGTTTCAAAATGAAATCTCATTCCATTTTTGAAGTCCACAATGTGAAAAGAAAATCTGAATTTTATGTTTGTACATTCCAATTTAAAGGGAATGAGAGCTTGATCTTTCTCTCTTTCTCTCTAGAGGTATTTGACAGAAAAAAAAAAGCTTTGTCTTTAAGAGGTGGAAAATTCCCCATCTTTCGAAATACTATGTAGTCCTATCAGACAAAACTGCAGAGGCATTAAAAAATGGTGATTCCTGTTAGATTGTAGAAAATAGCAAACTATTTTATCAGTGGAAACTTTGTTAATCTGAATTGAGTTGTACAAAGTGGGCAAGCTTGAGTACAAATGTACCATGTGCTTCTAAATATTAAGCTTTGCGATTCTCCTTCAAACTAGAAGCTATACAAAATATAAAGTCTAAATATGATTTTGGGTTTCGGTTTTTTTTCATATTAGGGAAGGAAATTTTTGGTTTCAAAATTTTTAAGCACAGAGGAAGCACATCCTAGTGTTGAGAAATTTAAACAAAATACAGACTCTCATTCGGAAGATGGTTCCTTCTCAATTTCTTTGTTCTATTTATGGATTGAAGACACTTGGCGTTTGTCTTCAAAAATATCTACTTTTAGCTTGTGTTAGTTGTAAACTTTATAATAGAAGTGTTTGTAGTATTAAAACCAAAGTTCCTTCCTTGCTTCCAACTTCGGAGACACATCTCTAGATGGTAAAATCAGAGGGAATTTTAGCAGAATAAGGCTTTCAGGCATTGGAGTTTCACATACAAATAGTTCCCATTTCTAGGTGGCTCCTATGAGTTATGCCAAGGACGGCTTCCCCACAGAAACAGGTCATGTCCCTGTATTAAATTAACTTGAGCGAATTTATCCATATGAAGAGGTCAGTTGTCTTAAACATTAGCATGGTATTTATATTTCTTTACAAAGATTTCAAAGCATCTTTGAAATGCCCTTGTCTCTCCTTACACAGTATTTCTGTGAAACATCCTCATTTGACGACTGAGGAAACTGAAACAGAGAGTGAGGCCAATTGCTAGAATCTTGCTCCTAAGCCCTTCCTGCGAAACTACCCATCTTGCACCTGGCTTCTAAATCTTTCAGAGACCTTCACGAAATCAGGAAATGGCATAAAGCTCAGGTTCCTTTGCTTGAGACCCATAGTCTGAGACCTCATTTTATATTGTTTCTTCTGGATTTGCCTGCTTCCTGTTCTCTGCTTTTGCCCATTCTCTTCTCCCTGGCTGGATTATTTTCCTCCACCTTGTTTTCTAGAGTAAACAGTAGCTGTCCGGTATGGTAACCGCTAGCTACATGAGGCTACTTAGCACTTGAAATGTGGCTGGCCCACATGGAGATGTGCAGTAAGTGTAAAAACCAAACTGATTTCAAAGATTTAAGAAGAAAGAAAAAGAATATAAAATATGTCACATTTATTTTTTATATTATTGCATGTTGAAATGAGAATATTTTTGATATATTGGGTTAGATAAGATATATTATTACAATTAATTTCATTTGGTTTTATTTATATCGTAAGATTTTATTTATTTATTATTTATTTTTCAATTTTTTTATTTTAGAGAGAGTGTGCACAAGTGGTGGAGGGGCAGAGGGAGAGAATGAGAGAATCTTAAGCAGGCTCCACACTCAGCATGGGGTCCAACGTGGGGCTCGATCCCATGGTCCTAGGATTATGACCTGGACCAAAATCAAGAGCCAGACATTCATCCTACAGCCACCCAGGCACCCCTAAGATTTTATTTTTATGTAATCTCCTCACCCAACGGAGGGCTTGATCTCACAACCCCAAGATCAAGGGTCACGTGCTCTACTGACTGAGCCAGCCAGACACCCCCTCATTTGGTTCTTTTTAGTGTTTGCTTGTTTGTTTGTTTTTTACGGTGGCTACTGTAGTAGAATATTTTAAATTGGACGTGTGGCTGGCATTAATTTCTGGGATGACACTGCTCTAGAGCGCTCCTCAAGCCTCAGCTCAGCGAAGCCTCTCCTGACCCCTCACACCCCATTCCACTCTGAACTCATAGTCTTCCCTCTGAGTCATCACTGTGCCCTGTTCCTTCCTGTCGTAGTGCAGCACATTCCCTGGGCCTCATCTGACAAGGCTGTGATGTTTCCAAGAGCTGACACCAAGTCTGTTTTGACAGACTTTTCTCTGTCTCCCCCTTCCTCCCCACCAGTATGGTACCTGATGCACAGAAGATAGGACTCAAGAACAAAGAATTAAGAGACTTTCAAACTATTAGAAACAAATATGGTAATAACATGATCAGAGAATCTTCTATGCTTTCTACCCCTTTTATTTTGAGAAACCAAGAAGTGTTAAGAATTGCAAAATATAGGGGGGTGGGGAAAGGAGATGCTGACTCTGAATTCAGAGGAAGTTCTAAACTTGGCACTGACTCAAAGCTTTGAATTCATAACTGTTTGCAAAACCATTTTAAGAGCATCTCATCTTTAGCTTTCTCTATGGCCTTCTAAGTTCCCTCAGAATGGCGGTCACCGCCTTTGTGCGGACAGTCCACGTACGCTCTGGCCTCAGTCCCGGCACTGTTAGACTGGCCTCTCTGGGTATCCCTTAAGGTCAGAGGTAGGACATTATCTATTTGATTTGTGCACCCTTTTGGGCCAGGAAGGAAGGGCTCCCCTTATACCCCATTACTTAATGGGAAAAGTCTGTTTTTTAAAGACAGGTGTTTGAATCTGTACCTTGTTTTTGTAGATGAACCTTGGGAGTTTGTGGTAGTTTGGTGCCTTAAAATGTTAATTTTTCCTTAAAGCTGTTGCCTTGAAACTGGTATTTTAGGGAGAGAGTATTTTTATTCAATAAAATGAATTTTTATTTAGGGAAAGTAGTATTTTAGGGGAAGAGTATTCAAAAAGAGCCCATCTGGATGACTGTGTCAGTCATTTTAACCAAATTTAAAATGCATAGTGGAGCATAATGTAGCCACAAATTAAAATTTTTCTATAAATAACTGAAAAGGTATTGCTAAGGAATGACTGTGTTTCCATCACCATCTAATTTAAAGGTTGAGATTATAAGAAGCCGATATAACTGATTTGATTGCAGTAATGGTTGGTATTAATATTTTGACCCTGTGTGATGATTATTAGAAGAATAGTCTTAACATTGAAAGACCTGTTTTTTTCCTGGACCTTCCTTAACAATCTCCTTTTTTTAGTGATTGCCTGTGCCTCACTAATTTCTATAACCAAGCTGGAATGGAATCCAAAAGAAAAGGTAAAATTCAAATCAGTATGATTGTTGTATGTGATTCCTGGGATTATTTTCAAATTTTTGAATTCCTAATTGATTTTCCTAATCACAAGAGGTAGGGTAGGGGGTCAGTATGAATTAAGGCGTATGGAGGGCAGAGGAAGGAGGGAATGGTAAGCAGAGAGGAGGAGATGGGCCCCGGCACAGAGGGTAGTTTGTTTCAGGGGGGAGTGGAAAATCAATGTGGTCAGGGCTGTATTTGCTGGAGGGGAGTCAGTGCAAAGTTTTCGAATAGGCAGGTGCATGGAAAGGATATTAGCAGGGAGATGGTCGTCAGAACAGCCCTGGGATGAACGGATGAGGGGAGCCTGGAGTTAGGGTGCGAGGAGAAGGCAGTTCTGTGGTTGAGCTTTCAAATCCGGATTCGCCGAGCGGACTCAGCAGCACTCATCAGTCAAGGAAATGAAAATCAAAACCACGATGAGATAGCACCTCACACCTGTCAGAATGACTGAAATAAAGAACACAAGAAACAAATGTTGAGGAGGATGTGAAGAGAAAGGAACCTTCATGCACTTTGGTGGGAGTGCAAACTGGTGCAGCCACTATGGAAAATAGTATGGAGGTTCCTCAGAAACTTAAAAATAGAACTACCCTATGATCCAGTAATCACACTCCTGGCTATTTACCCCCAAAATACAAAATTCTAATTCAAAAGGGTGGATGCACCCCTATGTTCATTACAACATTATTTACAATAGCTAAGTTATGGAAGCAGTCCAAATGCCCATTGACAGATAAATGGATAAAGAAGATGTGGAATATATTCACACTGAAATATTACTCAGCCACGAAAAGAATGAAATCCTGCCATTTACAACAACATGGATGGAGCCAGGGAGTATATACTAAGTGAAGTAAGTCAGAGAAAGACAAATACCATATGATTTCAACTCATATGTGGAATTCAAAAAGCAAAATAAATGAGCAAAGGGAAAAAGAGAGAGAGAGACAAACCAAGAAACAGACTTTTAATCATAGAAAATAAACAGATGGTTGCCGGAGGGGCGGTGAGTGGGGGGATGATGAAATAAGTGAAGATTAAGAGTACACTAATCATGATGAGCACTGAATAAAATATGGAAATCTTGGAATCATTATATTGTAGACCTGAGGTTAATATAACACTATATGTTAACCATACAGGAATTAAAATTAAAAATTTTTTAAATGGAATGAAGGGGCACCTGGGTGGCTCAGTCAGTTAAGCGTCCGGCTTTGGCTCAGGTCGTGATCTCACGGTTTGTTGGTTTGGGCCCCGTGTCGGGCTCTGTGCTGACAGCTAGCTCAGAGCCTGGAACCTTCTTCATACTCTGTGTCTCCCCCTCTCTCTGACCCTCCCCTGCTCGTGCTGTCTCTGTCTCTCAAAAATAAAAAACATTAAAAATTTTTTTAATGGAATGAAATAGGGGCATCTGGGTGGCTCACTCAGTTGGTTAAGCATCAGACTCTTTATTTCAGCTCAGGTCATGATCAAGTTGTGAGATCAAGCCCTGCATAGGGCTCCACAGGACAGCTCTGGAGTCTTCTTGGAATTCTCTTTACCTCTCTTTTTTGCCCCTCCCCTGCTCATGTGCACATGCACACACACTCTCTTTCTCTCCCTTTCTCTCTCAAAATAAATAAATGAATAAACTGGAAAAAAAGGAAATAAAAAATTAGTCTAGGGTAGAAGTAATATGGGGAAATATTTAATAGGTAGTGGCAAGTGACAAATGGGAAGAGAAGGAGATGAATTGAAGAAGACTTCCTAGTGTTATCTTGGGGAAAGCAAAGAATCTGTCCCCATGAACAGAGAGAAGTAGGGTCCTGAACAGGAATAAATGATTCCATGGGGGGAAAGTGGGTGGTTTTGTTTTAGAATTGTTGAATCTGAGGCTGTAGTGAAACAGTAAGAAGAAATGCCCAGTTTACTTTTGAGACTAGACTGTGAGGGGACTGGGAACCATCAGGGCGCAGGGTAGAGGGACTGGTAATTTCCAGCCCAGACATCAGAACGCCTGGAATTGAAGGTTTGGAACTGAGTTGGACTCATGCACTGACTACTCATCGTAGTGGCTCATCTAGATGCCGCATGGGGAACAAATGATGTCCAGGAGAGGAGAGTTAGTGGGAGAATGGCAGTTTGTTTTTCAAGGAGCAGGCAAGTTACTGATATTTTTCTTTTTTTCTTTTCTTTTCCTTTTTTTTTTTTTTTTTT
>PJEM01014535.1:0-34527 GCA_004023845.1 Helogale parvula | reverse complement strand
CCCCCCCCCCCCCCCGCAGCTGGCCTTGGAAACTGGCAGATTTCAAATGAATGGAAAACGCAGTCAAAGGCGCCACATTCTTATTTCTTCATTCATTCAAGTCACACGCTCTTTTCTGAAGGGGCCTGGGCTTGGCTTCCACTCGAGAATCATATGTTTTGCAAATGTTTGGATCCTCTGGCAGAATCACGAAGAGGAAAATGCCTGCTGTTGCCGAAGGGACAGCAGCCCAGGCCTCGGTCTTGGCTTAGCTGTGTGCTCGGGTGACTTTGGGCATGTGGCTCTCCAGATAAATGGATATCCCGGGTTCTAAGGGTCCTTAGCTTCAAGGTGCTGTAGTTAACCCCCTAGAATAGGTTTCCTGTCCCATCTGGCTGTCTGCGCCCTTCCCCCGCCCGGCTCCACGGTGAGCACAGCTGGGACGCAGACTCCCCCCTGCTATCTCTCATCCCTCTCCTACTTCTCAGACAGACTGTGCCCCCACCCCTGCCCCAGGAGTGGGTCATGTGACCTCACGCACCCCACCCCATGCCAGTCAGGGCCAGCCACCTGATTGGAGCTGGGCCACTCACATTCTCTCATCTAGGAAGTCAACTTGGGACTTAGCGAGGCCTTGCTGGGTCTCTCTTGACCCTTGAGGATATAAGAGGGTCACCCAGAGCAGAGAAGCAGAGGCCAAGAAGGAAGCTGGTGCCTGAAAGGAGCTGCCTGGGGGGGGCTGGGGTGGGGCTGGGGGATGCTGCAGGGGTGAGGAAGAGAGGGGTGCTGCTCTGGACTCTCCTGGTTCAAGTTCTCACTCCTTCTCTCCAGAGGCTGAGCTGCACCCCAGGCATAAATGCGTTCTTGTGACGTACCACCCAGTGGGCCCAAGACCCCAGACATCCCTGCCCACCCTCCCACCCAGAGGATGTCAGGACTCAGGAAGGAAGCCGGTTCTGGAACCAGCCTCCAGCCAGGCAGCAGGAAGCCAACTCGAGCTCCCACCCACACCCGGGAGGCCTCACCTGTCCTCCAGTGCCCGCTGGGCCTCCAGGGCCACTCTGCCCTCAACCAGACTCCAGAGAAGCGCATAACTGGTGTTGGAGGCGACCAGGGCCCTCCGCGCAATGGCCTCAATCTTGGCAGTGGTGTCCCTGTGGCTGTATAGAAATGCCCACTTGACCGTCACTAGGAGCTCAGGCAGAAGGGGGCCTGCGCCCAAACCCACACCTCCTACCACGTGGGACTCCCATCATCCCAAACAGAGTCCAGCTCCTTTGACCCTCTGCTGGACACACAGTGAAGGCTGATGGGAAGGGGCCCACCCACGCCCCTGTTCCCGTTACACTGAGTTTATGCCTGTTGTCCTGGCATGATGATCAATAGGGCCTTTTATCACATGTAAAATCTCAGTTTGGACAATAATGATATGGTCACCCTGATAAAGACGTCATAGAGGAGAGTGGTAGGGATAGCCTGGGTTTGAGTCCAGGCAGGGGGACACCTATGGGCTGACCCTGACCTGGGAACCCGCCCCCCAACCCCGAGAAGGGCTTGGCTCCCTTCAAGACTGTGTGAGCAAGACCTCACCGGGGCTTCTGGGCCTGGCGTCTCACCTCCTGGCGAGGGCACGGGCCTCGGTGGCCAGGTGGCTCCAGCTGGTGGGCTGGCTGGACCCTTCCTGAGGAATCACCTTTAGAGAAGAGAGGCAGAGGGGAGGACGCTGAGGGGCATCCTTGAAGGGCAAGGGCCTCATTTGGCTAAATTACTGGGCAGGATTAAATCATGCCAGGTATTTAATAAAACTGCTCAAAGGTAGCCTCAAAGTCAGCACCCGGTGGGCAGAGCCCCAGAACATAGAAATGGCAGTGATGACGGCCACCACTCATTCCATGGACATTCACCGTCCCCCTGGAACGTGCCTTGTTCGATGCAGACATTATCCCAGTGAATCAGCAGGGGCCCTGTGCGACCCTCCCATTCTGCAGATGAGGAAACGGAGCCTCTCCAAAGAGGCCCAGCCCAGCCACTAGGCCACCGGGTAAGCCCAGGACATGGTACCAGAGATCTGAGGAGGATGGCCGCCTGCAGAACCTCCTCTTCTGAGGACTCCAGCACCGTATCTAGGTCTGCCAGCTGGACGCAGGTCTTCTCTGTTCCGGCCTGGGCACAGCGGGCACCCCTGCCCAGTGCCCGCAGCTGCTCCCTGGCAGCCTTCACCGCACCTTCGAGGCCTGTCACCTGCTCCAGGAAGTCTTCCCGGGTTCCTGCATGAAGCCCGCAAAGTCCAGGGGTCACAGAGCAGTTGATACTTCACAACAAAGCAGTCACCCTCAGGGGCCCCCATCTCTGCCTGGGCACAGCTTTGCTCCACCACCAGACCCGAGCACCAACCACGACCAGTCAGCTGTAAGGGAAGAGCCTCCCCACTTTATGGATGCAAAGACTGAGGTCCCGAGAAGGCAGATCACAACCCAAAGGTCTCCCACATAGGAAGTCTGCCACAGATGAGGGCCTGGAAGGAACTCAGGTCTGCTAGAGCCACAACAAATAATTCCCGAATCTGAGACAGCAGAGAGGCCCCCACCTTGAGTCACCTTTTATCTGCAGTGTGGGTTAGTATGGTCGTTTTAACACACAGCATCTGGAAGGTCCCAGATCATTAGTCTTGCTAACAAGCGCCCAGCTTACCTATGCTTAGCCACTAAAGGAGCACAGGTGCTTACGAACATGAAATTATATGGAAGAGTCAACTCACTTTTAACATTCCCTAAATTGCAGTGTCCCAAGGCCAAATTCCACCTGACTCTAATAATAGTCTTTGTTCTCATGTACTTATTTATTTCTATCCTGGGGAGTGAGCAAAATAAAACAGCCAATGGTCAAGGCGGTAGACCTGTTACCTGTTCAGCACCTGGGACAGCACCTCAATGATATTTGCTGCATGAGTGAACCCAACCCCATCCTTGCCCACCTTACAGTCCGGTTGGACACGGGGCATGGGGCTACATGTTATGGTCAGAGACTAATAAAGTTGCAAAGTACAACTGGGTGGGGGTCATTGAAGGAACAGTCCAGGGTGGAGACATGGGCGGAGCCCACTTAGTTGGGGAGGACAGGCTCTCCCAGAAATTGAGTCCTAGGATGCAGCTCAGAGCCTTAAGCGCATCCCGAGTCCAGAATGAAGGGCTCCAAAGGGGATGTGGCCAGTTAGCCGTCCAGTTGCCTGCTCACCTTGCAGCAGACCTCCTTGGTAGATGTCCCCCTGTGGGGCCTCTCCCTGCAGAACGTGCAGGGGTCCCCAGGGCTCGCTACAGTCGGACCCCCGCAGCCACCCCTCCATCAGGGTCAGCCTGGCCTTCAGCTTGGAAGCCTGGAGTTAGGAAAAGAAGGGCATGTGAGGCCGGGGGCCTGGAACTCCTGTCTGCACACCTCTCCCCGGCCTTCTTTCTGGCCTTTCCCTTCCCGACGGTCCCCTTCTCCTGTCTTATCCTGGGCATCAAAGCTGAGGACACACCAGACCCTTGAGGACCAGCCTTGCCCGCTCCTTCCTCACTGCTGTGCCTTCCCTCCTCACACTAAGGGCACCTGCTAGCATTCAGCTGACACATCTCTGATCTACTGAGAGAGGGATGGGAAGGGACTGCCCAGCAGAATCTGTCTGTCCTACTACCACAGATGTGCGTGGACACCGCTGATGGAGTGTGCCACGCAAGGTCTCCTAGCACTGTTCTCTTATTTATTTTTATTGGTAGGTATTTATTTATTCTTTTTAAGTAGGCTCCATGCCCAACACAGGGTTTGAACTCACGATCCTGAGATCAAGAGTTACATGTGGGACGCCTGGGTGGCTCAGGTAGCTAAACGTCCAACTTTGGCTCAGGTCACAATCTCACAGTCCGTGGGTTCGAGCCCCACATCGGACTCTGTGCTGACAGCTCGGAGCCTGGAGCCTGCTTCAGATTCTGTGTCTCCCTCTCTCTCTCTCTCTCTCAAAAATAAACATTAAAAAAAAAAAGAGCTGCCTGCTCCACTGACTGAGCCAGCCAGGCATCCCCCAAATCACACAAACAATGACTTGTGAGGAGGCGCGAGCGGCCGCTGGCCATGCAGCAGCTCATGTCCACTGTGTAACCACCCTAAGGGCCAGAGGATGCAGGTCCTGAGCCCTCTCTTCGATTCCAAAGTCCAGAATGTTCTGAGAAACCACAGGGCTCTCCATTCCTTATTTGATGGCAAAATGAGGTTTAAAAAAATTCTAAACTCATTTAGAAGCAAAACTGTTCTGACCTAGGTTGTCTGTGGTCCTTATATTTTATCTGAAGTCACTATCTGTCTGTGTTCCTGCAGGTACATCATGGGTTTGACTGCAGGGACAGACTGGCCCAGGCCCTGCTGGGGGCGGGGCGGGGAGGGGTGGCTAATATTCACCGCCTCTCATTGTGTCTTTCTACAGTATCATCGTCCTGAAGGCTGGCCTCACCGGTGTCGGGTAAGGGGTCGCAGGCCTGTGTCCATTTTGGAGCAGGAGAGAGAGAGAGACAAAATCTACCAAAGCTGTCACCTGCTGCTGGGGACAACTCACAGGTTCGGGGGAGGGAACCCCAGAGTCCCCTCCTCACCCCTGCATCACACCGGCTCCCTGCTCAAAATTCTACTTGTGCCCCAGAACTGGCCTGGCCCTCCTCCCGACCGTCCCCACCAAGGGCCATCTACGTGGTCTCGTCCCCACTGAACTTGAGAACGTGTGAGACCGGGGTCTGAGTGGTTGGGAAGGACACCCGGTGACAGCCGCTTCCCTCCTGTTCACTCAGGAGCCAGGGACATGCAAGCAGAGGTGAGGGTTGAGCAGGGCTGGTGTCAGCCGCCTGGCTGAGTGAGCACAGGGAGAAGGTGACCAGTGGTCCCAGGACGCCTGAGAGCCATGGGTGAGCAGTCGTTTCCTGGTGCCCGGCACAGGGCTGGCCCTCACCAGGGCCGGGGGGGGCGGGGGGAGGGGAGAAGGGCCGTGAAGAGACGGGAGGCAGGGCGAGACGTCCTGGGTGGGGCCGGACGGGCGGGCTCACCTCCTCCTTCACCAGGGCATAGCAGGACGGGCACTCCTGACAGTGCGTGCCGCCGGCCGTGAGGAAGAAGTTTTCCTGGCAGCGGTCACACTTGTAGCCCACGAAGCCGGGCCTGCACACGCAAGTGCCGTTCTGGTGGCACTGCGCCTTGGCGGCCCCCGACGGGGAGCACCTGCAGGCTGGGGCACCGGGGCAGATGGCACTGAGTGCCCTGATGCCCTCCACCCCATGTCAGAACCCCCCAGGTCCCCCGCATGCTCACACCCCACACCCCAGAGGCAGCTCAGCCACACTCCTGGGTCCTTCCCGGGAGACAGTCAGAAGGCCGGAGGTGATGGCTGACTTATTTCGAGGCCCCTGGGTCTGAAAACCAGCATATTTAGGAACTGCCATGCCGTCCGGACCCACGAATGTGGAAACTGAGGCCCAGAGAGGTGACCCAATGGCCTCAGCACACAGGGATTGGCAGTGGAGTAAGGGACTAGGTTTCTGGTCCCCTACGCTCTCTCCTTCCATATTTCTATGGCTGCTCTTAGAAGACAGGCCTGAACCTGCACTGATCTTCTGCTCTCCTGCCACACGGCTGCGGCCCCCTCTTTCCCCAGAGACCTTGGCCCTACCTCCTGGGCAGGGAAGCCCCCACTTCCTCACCTCGGCAGCCCTTGATGGAGAAGCCGAAGAAACCCAGCTGGCATCTGTCACAGGCCTGGCCCTCGACGCCTGGGCGACAGGGGCACTGCCCGGTCCTGGGGTGACACCGATCCTCCTGGGCGCCCAGCGGGTGGCAGGCGCAGCTATGAGAGGGGAAGGGACCGGGTCTGACCAGCTCCGCTGGCTGTGGCTGCCCTCTGCAGAGGGGGTCCGTCTCCGCGTCCAAACGCATCCAACAGCTTTCCCCTAGCTGTCCCCTCAGGAAGCACAGTCTCACAAAACGCTCCCTGGCCCTCCCCCGCCCCACCAGGGGCTGTGGGGACATACAGATCTCAGAGACTATACCCCTCGGCTGGAAAGTCACACTGCACTGAGCACATTAAAGGCTCTGAGAAGTCTTGCAAGGAAGAAACCTGCTTGTTTCAAGGGGCGTTTCCCTGGAGCGCTGGCTGCTCCCCAAAGGCACGAAGTTGCTGTTGTGGCCAAACAGCTCACTGAGCAACAGCATCACTGAGAAGGGGACTCAGAGAGCAAACCGGCCCCCCGGCCACCTGGCCGTCCCTGAGGGCTGCTCCGGGCCCGCATCCTGGGCTGGCAGGGCCACGGGTCTGCCCCCCGAGGGACCATCGCGTTGTCCCCCTTTGGTGCAGGGCACGGTGTACCCGGCAGGGAGCCTGGGAAGGCCCACGCCAGGCCAGAGCCCTCTCTGGAGGCACACCTGGGGGGGAAGGGCATCCACAGCCTCGCCCCGCTCACCTCCGGCAGCCCCTCCCGGGCTGGAGGTCATAGAAGCCGGGGCGGCAGTGGCTACAGTCCCGTCCCGTCACGTGAGGCAGGCAGGTGCACTGGCCGGTCACCGGGTCGCAGGGTCCCTGCTCGCTGACTGAGCCCCTTGGGTTGCAGCTGCAGGCTGCGGATGGGAGCAGAAAATGGCGTTGGGGAACCATGCAGATCATCGCTCAATCTTTGGGGGTCCCGGAGAAGACGGGGAGCACACAGGAACGACTCACATGCAGCCGAGCCTCCTAAGCAGTTTCTGGGAAAAGGCTCTAGGGCCGGGCTCAAATCACGACCCGCTTCCTACGTCCTTGGAGAGACAGCCCAGAGCCATCGGGGAGGCAGAGGCTCTTCTGAGCCCAGCCCTGAACCCCCGCTGGCTGGAGAGACGGCCAGAGACCTGGCCAGGGAGTCATGGGTGGACCCCTGTGCCCACTGTCTTGGCCACTTGACCGCACCCTCTGGGCTCCATAAAAACAAGAGGTGGGCAAGGTGCTGACAGGTGCCACATGGAGAAAGGGGCTCTGGAGCAAGCAAGTTTGGGGGAAACGCTGAACGTCTCCCTGCAGCGCTTCCGGAAGCCTTCCATGGGCCGAGGTACGGCCCTCTGAGTGGGGACGCAGGGCTGAGTGTGACCCAGCCGGTGAGAGGAACAGCCTGACACAAGCCCAGGGGCAGCACAAGCGTGGTGAGTGCCGTGGGCGTGGAGGACAGTCGTGGGCGCTAACCGTGGAGGGGAGGGGCAGGCGCTAAGTCATGAAGGCAAAAAGTAAGATAAACAAAGCACAGGCTCAGAGTTGATTAGATCAAGGCTGAGCAAGACCCTGGAGGAGAGCAAACCCTTACACCTTTCGGACAAGGGACCAGAGAAGGTGAGTAATCCGCCTAAGATTGCACAGCCCCGTGGAGCTGATGGCTGGAGCTGGCAGAGAGGGGCCCCTCTGTGCCCCACCGGGGGCTCGGGAGGTGGGTACTCACGCATGCATTTGTCTGCGGGCCGAGGGGCCAGGGCGCTCCCGAAGAAGCCCTCCTCACAGCGCTCACAGCGGACACCCGTCGTGTTGTGCAGGCACCGCAGGCAGCGGCCAGACTGGGGGTCACAGTTGCCCACGGCATTGGGGTCGATGTTCCCACTGCACTGGCACCGCCGGCAGGGTTGGGGGGCCCCAGAGAGCCCCAGAGGGTCCCCGAAATAGCCATCATCACAGATCTCACAGCGCCGCCCTGGGGAAGGGAGGAGGCTGTGTGTGGAGGCGCAGGCCTGGGGGAGGGGCTGCTGGGTGCCCACGGTGGGGGGCAGGGGGGGTGGGCATGAACCAAAGCAAGCAGCCCTCGTGTCTCCTTGTGAATCAGAGCGTGGGCTCCAGGGCCCTCAGCTGGCTGTGTGGTCTAGGCAAGCCCCTGGGCCTCTCTGACCTCGGGCTCCTTGTCTACAAAGTGGGGCTATAGGGCAGCCCACTGAGAACCCAGGAGAGGGCCTGGCGAGATGTTAGCGTCCAGTTCTTAGCACAGCCCCTGGCGCTACAGCAGCGGGGTGGCCATCACCGCTATTCCCTGTCATCACCGGCTGAGCGTCCTCTTCATCGGCGAGGCCCACAGGCTGCTGGTGCGACAAGGGGGCGGGGCTGGCGCCCACCGGGGGAACCTTCCAGGGGTCGTCCCCTCCGCACACAGTAGTGTCCTCCTGCCCTGCGCTCCCCAGACCTGCCTCAGGCCCATGACCGCCTGGGCCACACTGAACTTCTCTAACTGTCCACACCCGCAGACCAGGGTGTCATCGAGTCTGCGGACCAGGGGACGGAAGTGCAGTGTGGTGGCAGGGTGGGGGGCAGGGTCCTCCGGTCTTGGGTCCCCCGTCCCCTGCTCTGCTGCTGGCTGTGGGGGGAGCTGCTTTCCAAGCGGTCCCCAGCAAGGCGGGCAAGGGGCAGGACCAGATGGACCTCAGGGCCTCCTGAGGCAGCCGCAGGCCCCAGACACAGAATCGGGTGTCTGAGAGCCTGGAAACACTGTGCCAAGTGAAACAAGCCAGCTGCAGAAGGACAGACGTTGGATGATGTCACTACAGGAGGTCCCCGGAAGAGCCAGTTACAGAGAGACAGGAAGTAGGAAGGTGCTCACTAGGGGGTGTAAAGGGGGGGGCTGTTTAATGGGGACAGCGGTTCCCTTTGGGAGGATGAATACATCCCGGAGAGAGCGTGGAAATGGCCGCACAGCCCCGTGAATGCACCAAAATCCCGCTGACCTGTGCACTTAAAAAATGGTTCCAACGACGGGGCGCCTGGGTGGCTCAGGTGGTTGAGCGACTGACTTTGACTTAGGGCATGATCTCACGGTTTGTGAGTTCGGGCCCCCTGTTGGGCTCGGTGCTGACAGCTCGGAGCCTGGAGCCTGTTTCAGAATCTGTGTCTCCCTCTCTCTCTGCCCCTCCCCTGCTCGTACTCTGTCTCAGTCTCTCAAAAATAAACAAATATTAAAAATTTTTTAAAAAATGGTTCAAATGACAAATTTTATGTTCTTTATTTGTTGCTGTAACTTAAGAAATTAATAATGGAATATACCCCCAAAAAACGCACATTGAGGTGTATAAGTGGGTGAGTTATAGGGTATGAGAATAGTATCTCAAAAGACTGGAAAAGGGGCTCCTGGGTGGGTCAGTCAGCTGAGTGTCTGACTTCGGCTCAGGTCATGATCTCACAGTTTGTGAGTTCGAGCCCTGCATCAGGCTCTGTGCTGACAGCTCGGAGCCTGGAGCCAGCTCCAGATTCTGTGTCTCCCTCTTTCTCTGCCCCTCTCCTGCTCACACTCTGTCTCTGTCTCTGTCTCTCTCTCTCTCTCAAAAATAAACAAACAGTAAAAGAAAAAAAACTCTTGGTTTTGGCAAGAGTTTATGGCAAGGTTATGGCAGCCGGGGGCCTCACTCTGTTCTGAGAGGTCAGACTAAGCTGGGTGTTCCCCCATCTGTCACACCCCAAGCCCAGGACCCCACTCCTGGAGCCCAGGACAGAAGCAGGGCCCCAGGGCGCGAACCACTCACCTCTCTGGCCCGGGGGGCAGTGCGTACACACCACCTCCCCGCTCTCGGGGACGACAGTGCAGGCCGACTGTCCGGGGCACGGACAAGGCTGACAGTCGTCGGCCTGGCCTGCGAAGGGGTTGCCATAGAAACCCGGCAAACAGCGCTCACAGGAGGGGCCCTCGGTGTGGTGGCCGCACAGGCAGATCCCTGCGGGGCAAGACAAGCATCTGGTTAGGACCACCTGAGCCCAGAATGCTCCAGAGACAGCAAGCGTCTTGGTGGCCTGCATCACAGAGCATGTCCCCAAGCAGAATTGAGCGGGGAGCCTTCCCAGGTGGAGCGGCATGACCTGGGGACAAAAAGGTCCTCCTGGGGTTCACGTCTACCGCTCATTGACCGTGCGAAGCTGGGAAAGCCATCTAGCACCCCTGCCACAGTGTCCTCGCCTGCAAGAGGGACACGACAGGGCTCGGACCACTCGGGGGTCTGTGGGCTTTCGGCAGGACCCCGCAGCCAGAGCGCGCCATGGCCTTAACTGTTACCGTCAGCACTGCGTTCTTCAACCCATGACCCGAGCCAACAGATGACCTAACTTCGCGTCCACTCATAGCTTTGTGCCCTTTCTGCTGTGTCCTCTCAACCTCAGGGGCCAAAGCAAGAGTGACCCAGATCCCCAGGGCGCCTGGTGGCTCAGTCAGTTAAACCTCCGACTTCGGCTCAGGTCATGATCTCACGGTTCGTGCTGACAGCTCAGAGCCTGGAGCTGCTTCAGATTCTGTGTCTCCCTCTCTCTCTGCCCCTCCCCTGCTTGCACATTGTCTCTCTCTCTCTCAAAACTAAATAAACATTTTTTTTAAAAAGTGTTTTAAATAAAAAAGAGCGACACAGACCTGGGAGTCTGTTCCCAACATGAGTTTGCAAAGAGGCTCCCCGCTTATGGGGTCCACAGGTTCACAGAGGCTGGCTGGTCTCATAGAGCAGCCCCCACCCCCGCTGGTTTCTCACACTGGGGGGTCTGCAGACCCCCTTCCCCGGCACCAAGAGTCTGTACAGAGCCTGAGCCCCGGGGAAGGGAGGCCCCGCTGCCAGGGCCTGAGTGAGGAGCCTGGCTGGGGAGGGCCCAGCAAAGCAAGAACCCCCTTCCAGGAGGCCCCCACTTCTGGTCATGCCTCAGCTGGGGCTGACATGAGCAGGGAACAGACAAGAGGAGCGGGGGGCCATCCTGCCCGTGCTGCCCTCCCCTGGTCCCCACCTCAGCCCAGATCCGCATGCTCACGCCTTCTCTCCAGCATGAGCAGCAGTGGGCACTCGGCCCATTTGACAGGAGAGGACTTGCCCAGACTGAGCAGGAGCCCGCGGCTCGGCCACGGCGTCTGAGGGGTGACGGGCTGGCCCCACGCCCGGCCTCCTTGTTTGGGGCTGCCCGGACCATCACGTGTTGGGATCCAGGTCTCCTCTGGGCTGGATTCGTGATGCCTGCCAGGGCCAAGGTGGTGGGAGGCCCCTCCTGTACTGCGTGCCGTCCTCGATTCCCAGCTGCTGTCCCGTGTCCGCTCCCGGGCAGAGCCTGAGGGACGCTGAACACCCGTCTCGATTCTCAGAGACCCCACCTGCTCCGGGAGGGCAGTGGGGCGCAGACTCTCTCCCTTCCGGTGTGAGAGGCCCACAGTGTGGACGGAGGCCAGGGCCCGCCCCCCGGCCAGCACCTCCCACCTAGTGACCTCCGTGGAAGGCTCTCTCTGGGTTTCCTCTGCTCCCAGTGGGACTTAACAGCTGGCAGTGACCTTGTGGCAGGAGCAGCTCTGCCACCTGCTGGCCGTGCAGGCTCCCTGCACCCTGCGTCCCTAAACAGACCCGCGCTTGCAGGAATCAACCACCCAGCGTGTAGAAAGGTGCCCGGCCCGTGGAGGACCTCGGGGACACCACCTTGGCAGTACTGCCCTCAGTGACCACTCACACATGCCCACAGCTGACCCTGTTCGGGCCAGCACGCACCTGCTGCGCTGGGTGTCACCCAGGTGGCTTGGGGGGGGCCGCCAGGACTCACCAGTGTGGGGGTCACAGGTGCCATGCTGGTTGCAGGTGCAGGGGACACAGCTGGTATAGGGACCCCCCAGCGGTGTCTCCCTCTTGTATCCTGGAGCGCAGGACTCGCAGAACTGGCCCGTATACCCCGCGGGACACGAGCAAGCCTCAACCCAGGAGGCTGGCGGCGAGAGCCCGCGCCGGGCGGATGTGAGCCGGACCTCCGTCAGGTACACCCGGCCTGCAGAACGGACACAGAGAGGAAGAGCATTACAGGCACACGTGTCCCCCCAAGACCTTCCTGCTCACACACGGCTCCAGCAAAGAGTCACTGGCCCACAGATAAAAAGGCAGCCTATGGATCAATTATGATTTAAAAAAATTTTATGCTTTTTATTTATTTATTTTTTTGAGAGACAGAGAGAGACAGCTCGAGCAGGGAAAAGTCAGAGAGAGGGGGAGACACAGAATCTGAAGCAGGCTCCAGGCTCTGAGCTGTCAGCACAGCCCGACGCGGGGCTCGAACCCACGAACCATGAGATCATGACCTGAGCCGAAGTCAGAGCCTCAATCGACTGAGCCACCCAGGCACCCCTCAATTATGATTTTAAAAATAAGGAGTTATTTATTTATTAAAAATATTTTTAATGTTTATTCATTATTTTGAGAGACAGAGCACAAGCAGGGGAGGGGCAGAGAGAGAGGGGGAGACAGAATCCAAAGCAGGCTCCAGGCTCTGAGGTGTCAGAGCCTGAGGTGGGGTTTGAACTTATGAACCGTGAGATCATGACCTGAGCTGAAGTTGGAGGCTTAACCAACTGAGCCCCCCAGGTACCCCAAAACAGGTAGTTTGCCATTTTGTTTTTGTTTGAGAGAGAGAGAGAGTGAACAGGGGAAGGGGCAGAGAGAGAGGGAGAGAGAGAGAACTCCAAGCAGGCTCTGTGCTGACAGCAGTATGACACAGGGCTCGATCCCACAAACCATAAGATCATGACCTGAGCTGAAATCAAAAGTTGGACACTGAACTGACTGAGCCACCCAGGTGTCCCTTAAAGAGGGATGTTTGAGGTCAAAAAATGGATATGGCTCGGAATTTTATGGAAAGCCACTCATTCTCACAGGTTATTAGATATGTAAATTTAAACAATACCATTCATACCCGTTTCTTTTTTTTTTTATGTCTTTATTTTATTCTGAGAGACAGAGACAGAGTGAGCGGGGGAGGGGCAGAGAGAGAGGGAGACACGGAATCCGAAGCAGGCTCCAGGCTCTGAGCTGTCAGCACAGGGCCCAATGCGGGGCTTGAACCCACGAACTGCGAGATCATGACCTGAGCTGGAGTCGGATGCTCAACCGATTGAGCCACCCGGGCGCCCCGTGATTGGTAAGTGCTTAAAGATCACAGACAGGGAAAGACTGTGTGGGGGACCCGCGCACAGGGATGTAGGACTAGAAATGAGAAGGTTCTGCTTCTAGTAAAGAACAGTAGCTCCTATCAGACCAACCTTTCCCCCAGAAAACAACCAGAAACTCAGCGCAAATGTAATAACTATCCGTTAACAGGCAGAGCAGGTAGATGGTGGTGGAGGGTGGACGGGTGTCCTGAGAACAGAGTTCGGCGCAGCCAACATCTGACGGCATGTATCAAGACTGAAGCTGTGCAGTCACTGACCCAGTGCCTCACGTCTCCATTCGGAGGGGTCCGCGCTAGGCAGACGCGCGCAGGAGACAATGACCTTCCCGCATTCCCTATTTTCGGCAGCGCCGTGTACGTGGTGGGAAACTGGAAACTACTTCAACATCTATGAACAGAGGGACGGCTGAGACTCTCAGGAGCATCTGTATCACGGAAAGATACGTGGTGGGCAGCCAGCCAGCCCTTTCCTGCGTGTAAGCCAGCTCACACCCCAGGGCACACTGTTAGCTGAGAAAACGAAGTGGCGTCACATCAGACTGTGTGATCAGATTCCTATAGTTAAAAAGTACAGATGTAAACACACACACACACACACACACACACACACACACACACACACAGAAAGACCGTGCACGCAGTGGGACACCTGGGGGGCTCAGTCAGTTAAGCCTCCAACTTCAGCTCAGGTCATGAACTCGCGGTTGGTAAGTTCAAGCCCCGCGTCAGGCTCTCTGCTGACAGCTCAGAGCCTGGAGCCTGCTTCCGATTCTGTGTCTCCCTCTCTCTCCCTGCCTCTCCCCTGCTGGCACTCTGTCTCTGTCTCTCTCTCTCAAAAATAAAAACATATTAAAAAAAAAAAGAAAAAAGACCATGCACACGGAAAGGCGTGGAGAGAGATGGCCCAGAGTGTCACCAGCAGGAAGAGGAGGTCTGGGGCTGGGCAGGGGGTGGAGAGGGAGGGTCAGTATGTCCACCTGCCGCTCCAGTTCACCCCAGCACCCAGTGCGGGCCTGGCCTAAGCAGGTGCTTTGTACATATCTGTTAACTGAAGGCTGGGTGACAGAAGGAAGCGGTAGAAGGTGCCGGAAAGAGTAGAAATGAAATTCCTCCAAGGAGCCTCAGCGCGGTGGCCCGGGGAGCAGGCAGGCTTTGGGGAGTGTGGGCAAGGCTGATGGGGATGGACCTCCAGAGAGAAAGGGGGAGCTGAGGCAGGAAGGGCTGGCTTATGATCCCCCAAGCCTGGCTTGAGGGCGCGCCAGGAAAGCTGGCCATCTACGCTAAGCATTCTCTAAAGGAGCCAATCACCCCCGCCCAGAAGGACATCTGTGCTGTTACGGCCATCACAACGATGGAGGGACAAGGGCCAGGGCCATCAGACACCCAACATGGGCAGAAGCCCCTGTGAATTTCAGAGGTCTCGCCGGCTGCCAAAAGGGCCAGGAAACACCTCTGCAAACATCTGAGCCCCGACCCCAACTCCATTTTGCACACGAGCACAGGGCATTTTTGAATAGTCTGGGTGCATGTTGAATCGTCTGGCAACGCAGGTCCCCTGAATGCGGAGGAAGCCATGCTTTGTCTCGCTCAGGATTTTCCTGACAGCCACTCGCCACTTCGGAAAATCACGTCACTAGCGGCCCCCCAGCTCTTGAAGTTTTGTCACCGGAGTGCACCCCGTCCATGCTCTGGTCCCCCGCTGTGACTGCCCTGCTCACAGTGATCTGGCAAACTTTCCCAGTTAGTGATGATTTCAAAATGAGAAACACTACGGGTTTAAGAAACAAGGGTCAATCTTATTCGGTTGAACGTTGGAAACTTGGTTGTACAGCTTCGCCCACCAAAGAACAGTTTTTGTCGAGGCATTTTTTTCCCCCTAATGAAACAAGGAAACCGCCAAGGCTAAGTCCACCTTCTAGAAGAACTGCATTGGGGCGCCTGGGTGGCTCAGTCGTTGAGCGTCCGGCTTCGGCTCAGGTCATGATCTCACGGTCGTGGGTTCGAGCCCTGCATCAGACTCTTTGCTGACAGGAGCTCAGAGCCTGGAGCCTGCTCCAGATTCTGTATTTCCCTCTCTCTCTCTGATTCTCCTCTGCGCGTGCTGTCTCTCAAAAATAAATAAAAAACATTAAAAAAAAATAAATAAAAGAACTGCATTGACCCAGGTGACAGAGCCCTCTCTCCCTGCTCACTATCTCCTTGCTGCAAATCAGCGGCTTCTGTCCCCACATCTCCGTCAGTGAGTGTCCCTAGCGGACACTCCTCGGGGAAGTCTGCCCGGTGACTGCCGGTCCTGACTCCGGTTTTTATTCCAACACCGGTCATCCACGCCTCTGCGTTAGAATTTCCCTGCTCCCCGCGTCTGCAAATGACCTCTGCTTTCAGTTTCTCTGAGACCTCAGTGACTCGTCACCGTGGGGAAGCTGATGACAGCACGTCCTCCAGGACGGTCGTGCCTGAGCACTGACACTCCAGAATTCAATGACTTTTTCTATATCATTTACCTTCTTTTTACTTACTCTGTCTCTTACAACTCAGATACTATATTGGTTTTCAAACATCGTGTCTAAGTAAGTTATGATATCTATAAATTTTGTTTCCAAATAGTAACGGGGTGCTGTATGTGAAAACCTGTTTTTATTTTCTTTTTAAAGTTTATTGATGTATTTTGAGAGAGCGAGTGAGCAGAGTAGGGGCAGAGAGAGAGGGAGAATCCCAAGCAGGCTCCACACTGTCAGCACGTAACCCAGTGCAGGGCTTGAACCCATGAACCTGGAGATCATGACCTGAGCCAAAATAAAGAGTTGGATGCTTGGGGCGCCTGGGTGGCTCCGTTGGTTAAACGTCCAACTTTGGCTCAGGTCATGATTTCGCACTTCGTGGGTTCGAGCTCAGCATCAGGCTCCATGCTGACAGCTCAGAGTCTGGAGCCTGCTTGGGATTCGGTGTCTCTCTCTCTCTCTGCTCCTCCCCTGCGTAAAATAAATAACGTTAAAAAAATAAACGTTAAAAAAAAAGGTTGGACACTTAACTGACTGAGCCATCCAGGCAGCCCTGAAATACCTGTTCTGAAAAAGGGCACTAAAGATGCTGAGTCTACACATATAGAGGTATTGGTGGGGGGTGGGGGGAGGTGGGGGTGGAGAGAAGGAGAAAGTACATTAAGAGGAAGAGGAACCAGGAACAGTCAGAGGACCGTGAGGATGGTCACCATGTGACCAGGATGAGAGGCGGTGGGAAATCTCTCCTGGAGCTGCGTCCTGACCCAGCCCCCTCCCTGAGGTTTAGAAACGAGATCCGCAATCAGGGTGACTTTCGTGCAATACCAACAATGACCAGCAGAAGGAGCCAACCCTGGGATCCTTGCCTGCCCCTGAACCCAGCACCCAGAGGACCCAGGACAGGACCTTCCTGGCAATAATGGCGGACTCTGCCCTGGAATGACTCTGCCCAACTATTCTTGGCTGCTTCGTGGCCACACATCTGTCTCCTGGAACTGTCCAACCTCAGGCCCCTCACCTGCCCAGCCCCTGCCTCTGTCCTCAGCACCCTCCCCCCCAACCCTCACCAGTTGCACGACCTTTGGCCAGTGTCCTACTTCTCTGACCTTCAGATGTCTCTGTGGTCAAACGGGGCTGGTAACTGCCACGCATGAAGGAGCCCCGGGGCCCAGCTGGCGAGGGGGCTGTCCTCATCATTACTGACCTGGAGGGCTTCCACTCTGGCCGCCAGCCCGGATGCGCAGAGCCGTCAGATTGGCGAGCAGCTGCTGGAAGTGGAAGGGGGGCAGTGGAGGGTCCACGTCCTCAGAGGTCTCCTGCAACCTGGTAGGGGAAGGGGGTCAGACCCGAAAACCTGAGGCTGGGGGCACGTGGTGCCAAGAAGCCCCCCAGCTTGGGGGTGGACAGCAGAGAAGGCCCCAGACCCCAGAGCATGGATCAGACCACCCCGAATGGCCGACCGCACCCCTTGGGAGTCTGGGAGACTTACAGGAACGTGAGCTGTCCCTCCCCCGGCTGCCCCGCATCCTGGGGGCCCGACAGGCTGGAGTGTCGCAGGGTCAGGGCCAGGCCCGCCCCTTCCAGCCTCAGCTGCACGGGGAGTGGGGAGCCCCCGCGGGGGACCCAGAAGGTCAGTGTGACAGGCTGTCCGTAGCTGAACCGCTGGTCTCCCAGGAATTTCTCTGAAGATGAGAGAAGAAGGCTTTGACATCTTTACTTAATTAGCGTGGTTTAAATGTCTACAGTATATTGATTTTATTGACAATTAAACATTCAAACAAGATAAAACTGCAGAAGGAGAAAACCAAAGGCCTCTCGGCATAGCAGATGCCGAGGGTGGCCTCCCACACCTCCCGGCAGGCCGGCTTCACACGCCTGTGACCTTGAGCCTACAGGGCCCCACGCCTTTTTACTGCTCTGCCATCACTGCCTTGAGCTCGAGTTTTGTAAGTAAAGCCGAATGGGACGGCAGAGTCTCTACGGGAGCAGAGCAGACCCCACAGACACACAACGTGCAGAGTGGAGGCACCCGGCCGCCCCTGACGACACCCCACGAGCAGACTCTGGTGGCCCTGCGCCGTGGGAGCCTAGTGAGGCTCAGAGCAAATACAAGGTCAGCAGGCTACACGCAGGTGCTAAGCAGGGGCACGGACCACCCCTCCGCCACGCTATCCACCAGAGTCACAACATGCTCGGAGCAGAAGGCAGTCGGTGGCGTTCTAAGAAATAACAGAGGACCCAGAAGTCCTATCACAGCTTTCGAACTTGTGCTGGCTTTCTGGATCCTCAACTGCGTAGGCTGAGAAATGGCCACATAGTAGGAAGGGGCACGCCGGGACAGCCCCGCTCTGTGTCCCTGCAGTCCTTCCGCACTCAGGAGTCAGCCGGAAGTAGACTGTGTTGGTCAACCGTGTGTGCATCAAGAAGTGAAATAAAAATGGTTGACTCCGTCCACCCGCCCTGTGCCCAGCACTCAGCACAGACCCCAGCGAGCACTTTGGGAGCAAGTGACTTCTTTTTCCTAAACCTGTTAATAAGGCAGCCACGGGAGGGTGTGTGTTCTGTGTCCTTGGGCTTCGAGCACCTGCTCCAGGACGGGGCTTCAGGACCCCAGGGACTGTTGCTTCCTGGCTGGGCGCTGCGTCCACACAGCAGCTCAGACACCTGCGCACCATCTCTCCGGCCTTCTTGGAGAGGGAGGTCAAGGGCAGGACTGGGTTGGGGGAGCCAGGGGACCCGGAATCTATCCACAATAGAGCTAAGAATGGACTCCTGGATCTTGGTTCTAGGTCTGGTCCGGTCTCCAGGAAACCAAAATTGCTGTATTTGGTGAGGGGTGGTTCAGAATAATCTAGAATTTCTGGTTTCTGCAGGAATCCCGTGATTCCGGGAAGAGCATTCCGTGGCCCTGGCAGGGGAAGCATACAGGTATTTCTGGGAGGGAGCCCAAGGCAAGGCCTCGGTCAGGAAGCTGGGAGGGGGGGGTCTGGCAGACCCCGCAGGGCACGTGGTTGGCGGAAAATGGCCCCCAGAGGTACCCAGGTCCTGATCCAAGAAACCTTGTGAACAGGTTATGTCGCATGGCAGGGGCAGTTAAGACCGAAGATGGAATCGAGGCTGTTGATCCGCTGACCTTCGAGTAGAGCGATTATCTTGGGTCAGCCACTTGGGCCAGCGTGATCACACAGTCCCTAACGCATGGGAGAGGGGAGCGGAAGAGCTGTGACAGGGAGACTGGACGGTTCTAGAGACAGAGGAGCGGCCGCGAACCGAGGGAGGGGAGTGGCCTCCGGAAGCTGGAGAAGGCGAGGGACCAGCCTGCCCTGGGGTCCCAGGAGCGCGGCCCTGTGAACATCGTGACTTGAGCTCAGACTCCTGACCTCCAGAATGCTGAGGAGAATCTGCGTGGTTTTTAGGCACTAGGCTGGTCACAGTAGGAAGCGAACCGGGACAGCCCCGCCCCTCCCGGGGCTGGCAGGTACCTGGAAGCGTGAGCTCCTCCTCGTCTTCTTGATTCAGGAGGAGCCCCCTTGGACTCCATCGCGCAGGACGCTCTGGGCTCCCCACGCTTGCGGCCCGCCAGCCCTCGGCTCCTGGGGAGCAAACATACACGGCCACGTGAGGCTCTGGAGGGTGGCTGCCACCCCCTCCCACTTCACCTCTTCCCACGGGTGGCCCCTCGAGGCCTGAGCACAGCCTGAGTTAACCGGCCCAGGAAGGGGGAGAGGCTGTTCTAGAGACGGGCTGGCAGGGGGTAGGGGTGGGGGGTGAGAGCCAGCTGGTGCTTGCAAATGCTGCCCGCAGCCAGGCAGCTCCACCCCCATCCCAGAGTCAGGATGGGGGTGTTGGGGTGGGAGGGAGCCCCAGGAGAAGGGAGGACGCTCAGGGTGCCGGCTCTGTTTCTGGCAAAGTCAGACCT
This sequence comes from Helogale parvula, assembly GCA_004023845.1. NCBI lineage: Eukaryota > Metazoa > Chordata > Mammalia > Carnivora > Herpestidae > Helogale > Helogale parvula. The sequence continues at coordinate 15,179 of PJEM01014535.1, read as the reverse complement.
CCGGGCCGGCCTTGCCCCTTCGGTGGACTCTGAATGCGACATGAAGATACAGTCTGGAGACCCCGGCACAGGGCCTGGGGCCCTGGAGCCATCGCCAACAGCACGGGACTTGACCTCACCCTCAGGTCTTCAGAGAAACCCCCTCACCCACGACCTCACCACCCCTGCCCTTCGAGGCGCGTGCGTCATTAGCCCCACTGCACCGAGGGACGCCCCCTGGTTAGGAAGGGGTCGAGCAGGATGGGGACCCAGACCTTCCTTCCCATCCCCAGTGCCGTCCACCCTCCCGCTGGTGACGGCAGCACACCAAGCGTGGTCTGGTGTGGAGTAAATGAGCTCAAGGGGCAGCTGGGGAATGGGGTAGAGGCCCAACCTCTAAGGCACCGAAGGGGTGAGGAGGGAGGGATGCAGGGAGGAAAGTCAGAAAGAGGAGGTCTGGGGCTCCTCGGTGCTAGGCTAGGTTCTGCCCTTCACTGGCTGTGTGACCTTGGGCAAGTTACTCAACCTCTCTGAAGTTGGTTCCTCATCTGCAAAATGGGTATGATGAAGTAATCCCAGGCCCAGCAACAATTCTCAAAGTTGGTCTTAGGATCCCGGGAGATCCTGAGACTCTTTCAGGCGCCCACGAGGTCGAACTATCTTCTCAGTAACACTAAGATGCTGTTTGCAACTTTCATGTTGTGTCTTACCAGCAAACGGCAGAATTTTCCAGAAACTGCAAGTCATGCGATATCACAACAGACTGACCTCTACTAATCCCGCCGTAAAGAGATGAGCAAAACTATACAACAAATATACTCCTCTCCTTTCGTCTTTTTAAACAAGTTATTTTTCACAGGCTGATATCATTTTGTTATATATTTACTATGCTCAATTTTCAAATTTTTATTTTATTTATTTTTAATTTATTTTTGAGAGACAGAGAGAGACAGCGTGAGCAGACGAGGGTCAGAGAGAGAGGGAGACACAGAATCTGAAGACAGGCTCCAGCCTCCGAGCTGTCAGCACAGAGCCTGACACAAGGCTTGAACCCACGAACTGCGAGAGCATGACTGAAGCTAAAGTTGGACGCTTAACTGATTGAGCCCCCCAGGCGCCCCTCAATTTTCAAAATTGTTAATATAATTTATTGTCAAGGGAGCTACCATACTTAAAATTTAAAAAAAAGTTTTTTAACATTTATTCATTTTTGAGAGACAGAGCACGAGCAGGGGATGGTCAGAGAGAGAGGAGACACAGAATCGGAAGCAGCTCCAGGCTCTGAGCCGTCAGCACAGAGCCCAATGTGGGGCTCGAACCCATGGATCTTGAGATCATGACCTGAGCTAAAGTCAGACACTCAACCACTGAGCCACCCAGGCGCCCCATGATGGCCGCTTTTAAGTGAATTAACATATAGTTGTTTTTAAATTGCTGTCTCCATTTCTAAGACAGAAAATATCCATATTAACAACCCACATTAAGAAAAGCACTTTGAGGTCCTCATTTTCAAGAGCCTGAAGGGATCCAGAGACCAAAAAAGTCTGAGAGCTGCTGGCCTGAGGGTCATAGTGAGGTGACCCGAGATGCCCAGATAAATGCTCCCAGCCCAGTGCCTGGCTCACGGGAAGAACGCAAAATGGTATTGTTCGCAGGATCTAGAGAACGAGTCCCATCTGTGATACTGACGTTCTGGACCTCAAGGCCCGCCCCATGCTGAGCCCGGCTCCTCCCGCTGTCCCTGCGAGCCTCCAGCAGAGGGCGCACTGCCCCCGCATCTGCTGGCGCTCCTGGTTCTAGCCCAGCTGACATCCCTCTCCCGCCTGGGGGAACTGCAGGGGTGGGGGGGGCTCTGTGGGGTGCAGCGAGGGTCCCCGTAGACTGTGATTTAACGCAGAGCCCCACCGCTCTCCTGCTCCAAAGACACACATGCAGCACGTGGAGTTAGGGACCCAGGGCACCAAAGCCCCGCCAGGCTCTGCACCCAGACAGAAGGCCTGCACAAAGCTCAGGAGCGGACAATCCCAGGTGCCAACAACTAAATTTGGTGGCATACCTTTTCCGGGCCTCAGTGGCCTCATCTGTAAAATGGGAACGAGAGAACCTACCTTCCAGGGAATCTATGGCTCCGTGCATGCAAAGAGCTCAACACTTGGCCTGGCAGACATACATCAAGTGCCCAATAGAGTCCAGGGGCTTGAGTGTGAATCCTCAGCAGACTGCTTGGAAATCCGCCCAGATCTAAAAGCTGCCACACACCCAGCTCCCAACTCTGCCAGAGGCGGGGTAAAAGGCAGGGGCCCAGGAGGGGGCCAAGGGGGTACAGGAGGAACTGGGGAGGGCTGAAGGGGGCGCAGAGGGGCCTCGGGGAGGCTGTCCCCAACTTCCCATACACCACAGCAGGATCTCCCAGAGCAGGACAGCCTGCCCCCGCCCTGGGCGCGGAGCAGACCTGTTGGAGGTCGCGGTGGGCCACTTCTTACCCTGGCGGAGGTCGGAGAGGATGTGGTGCTCCCGAAAGTGGGCAGCGGCCGTGCACACCTTGGAGTGGCCATAGCAGAAGCAGTTGTTGCAGCCGGCTGGGTTGTGCGGCTGCAGGTTGAATGTCCCTGGACGGCATCTGAAAGGAGGCAGGAGGAGCCCGGGGTGGGGGCCAAATAGTCAGGGAGGTCCAGGCGACCCCAGCGAGGCTGACGCGAGTCAGCCTCACTGGGGAGACTTAAACAACACCCCCCCGGAGATGTATAAGATTGCAAACATCATGCAGACAGTCCTCCTGTGGCCTTTCCACCAGCATTCCCCAATGTCAGCTTCCGACGTTGCCGACAGGCGCTTGATCAAGCCAAGAAATCCACATGAGTTGACGCTATTTACTAAACTCCAGACTTTATTACGATTTCTGCTTTCTCCACGCCTGTCGGTTTTCTGCCCCGGGTCCGAGGCAGGACATGGCATCTCCTCTGGTCTTTGCCAGCTTCTCGGTATTTCCTGTCTTTGAGCATGTTGGCACTTTTGAATAGTGGACAGATGCTTCGTGGAGTACCCTTCAGTTTGGGTTTCTCCGATGTCTTTTGATTAGACTGGGCCGTGGGTTTGGGGATGAAACAGGGGGCGTGTCCTTCCCCTCGCATCCACGCGGGGGTAAATGATGTCCGTGTAGCATCACCGACAACGTTACCCCTCGCCACTCAGTCAAGGTGCCGCCCGCCCCGCTCTGGCAGAACAGCGGAGCAAAGGAATTCAGCTCCGTCCCCTGGAGGACCGAGTATTAAAGAATTGTGCGCACAGGCTGAAACCGCCACAGTAATTAACAAATATTTTGAGAGGGAGATACGTGGGGCTCTGCAAATACCCTGTTTCTCCTTAAAATTCTGCCCACTAAGTTAGGTGGCTCTCACCTCCAGCAATTTTCTGTGAAATCTGAACTGATTCTGTATTTCCCTCATTCCTTCTACATCTATTATTTGGAATTCTCTTGCAAGGAAGGCTTGTCCCCTTGCCCTGGCATGTTTGCTTTTTCCCTCATCTGTGGATGTATCCGTGGGGATTCGTGGATATTTATTTTTTTCTCTGGGTTATAATCCAATACTGCCGTCATTTATTTTGTTGTTCAAATCATTCCCGCTTTGGGAGTTCTTTCAGGTTGGTGTTCGTGTCCTTTTTTTTTTTTTTTTTAACATTTTCATTTATTTTTGAGAGAAGGACAGAGCGTGAGCAGGGGAGGGGCAGAGAGAGAGGAGACAGAGAATCCAAAGCAGGCTCCAGGCTCTGAGCCGTCAGCACAGAGCCCGACGTGGGGCTCAAACCCACGAACCGTGAGAATATGAAACAACCAACTGAGCAACCCCGGCGCCCCAGTGCTCACGTCCTTCTGACACAGGCTCCCTTCCTGGTTCACAGTTTCTGTTTTTCTTTTTAAGTTTATCTATTTTGAGAGAGACAGAAAGTGAGAGCCGGGGAGGGAGAATCCCAAGCAGGCTCTGTGCTGTCAGCACAGAGTTGGACACAGGGCTTGATCCCACAAACCGTGAGACCCTGACCTGAGCCGAAATCAAGAAGTGGATGCTTAACCCACTAACTACCCAGGTTGGTTTTTTTCTGTTTGCTTTCATTTGTTTTTTATTTTTTTATTTTATTTTATTTTTTTAATGAAGCACTTTCCTGCTTTCTGTTACAAGACCCTCTGGGCTCGTCTTGCATTTTCCCTGCCCCAGCTCTAGAATCAGCCATTTCTCCAAGGAACCTGGAGAAATGTTTCAGATGCCCAGTCTGCACCCTGGGGGCTCTGTCTGAGCTGGCCAGGGCAGAGATGTCAGACTCAGAAGAAGCTGTCGATGACCTGGATGTCTAGCTAGCCCCAAAGAACACATTCCATCAAGCTGCCCCATTTCACAACCAGGCAAAGCGAGGCTCAGAGGGAGGACTCCCCCAAGGGGCGATGCAGTGGGGCGGAGTTGTGGGAGAACCCCGCTGGGGTCTGGTTCCCCAGCTCCACCGGCCTCCTTGCTCAAGGGACCTCATAGAAGAAGTCCCAGCGGGTAGCCCAGCTTCCATCCCGGGCCCACAGACCACATGCGAACAAGGTGAGGGGCAGCCTGGGGCTGACCCAGGCAAGTCAAGGCCAGGGCCAGCCACGGCTTTGGCACCAGCTTTTCCTGAGCCAGGAGAGGCCCTGAATGGACTCACAAGGGTCAAATCCACAATATAATATAGTGTCAGGTGCTTTACACACAGGGCCTATGGCCAGAGACTCAAAGAGCCCCCGACAGACCCTATGCGGCTGCAAAGGGCTTCAGAGATCAGAGCCAAAGCCTGTTGGAGCTAGGAGACCCCCTGAACACACAAAAGAGAAAGTTTAAGGACTTTGGAGAAGCAAAGTTGGCTCCCTGAGCTTTAGACGCTCCATTTGAACCACGGTAGGATGATGATGATGGTAAAATAAGCCTAAATCTCAGCTTAACTGGTAGGAGCTTGGAGCAGGATGGACAGAAGGATTCTGAGGTTAGAGTAGGGCTCATGGTAAAGACTGCTGTGCTCCCTAGTGAGGTCTGCCCGGGGCGGGAGCCGGGAGGGCGGTGGCCTTGCTCCACACTGGGTGTGAGACAGGAAGGCTATGGTACAAGTACAAGGAATTTGCTACCCCTGGATTAGATCATCGCTCCTATGCTTTCCAGTTCTTTCTTTCGAAGACAAAGAAAAATGGCTGTCACAGCTTTGAACCATCGGCGGCGGTGTGGGTCAAAGTATACAGTGTCAGGACCTTTAGCTAACTTCCAGGATAGCAGACCCACGGTGCTCGGGGAAGGGTGCCGGGTGGTGAGGATGCGCAGGCCTGCAGGGACCACGTCCCTGCCCCACCCCCGCCACAAGCCCGCGGGCTTATTTACTGCTGGATTGGCTCGCCCACCTGTCACACTGCTTGCCCTCCACGTTCTCTTTGCAGGGGCAGCGTCCACTGTGCGGCTCGCAGGTGCCCAGGCTGCCAGCGGGGCTGCAGGTGCAGGGTCTGCCGAAGAGACAGGACCGGAGGAATCCTGGAATCCTGGAATTTCTCCATCCTTCCCCGTTTCCCAGAGGACCAGGGGGCAGGCGGACCCAGGAGCCTGCCGCCTGACTTTACTGTCCCCACCTTGTTGCAGGCGTGACCCTCCCACTCACCTGAAGAGAGTGATTCATCCACCTACCTACCCTCTCTCCCACCTGTGCACCCTTCCAGCCTCTACCCATTGACTAGCCACCTGCCTGCTCATCCATCCTTCCTTCCTTCCTCCCCTCCTTCCTTCCTTCCCTCCTTCTTTCCCTCTGCCATCAGACGAAATCCGGCCCCTGCCCTCACAGAGCCTACAGCCCAGCGAGGATGAACAAGCAGACAGACAGGTGCTGCACTCTGACACATTCTACAGAAGACGTACCAGAGGCTGCAGGTGCACCAAGGAGGTGGGGGGTGGGGAACAAGAGGATAGGTAGAGGGAAGACTTCCTGGGGGAGCAGCACCTCAGCTGAGAACTGAAGAAAGTGAGGGAGTCTGCTAGACACAGGCTGGCGAGAGGGAGGGGGGCGGAGAGAAGAACGCTCTTGGCTAGGAGCATGTGCAAAGGCCCAAAGGCCGGAGAAACGCTGGGGAAACAGCCAAGCTCCCCACTAAGGGCCAGATTTGTGCCTAGAACAGCCGAGTATTTTGTGAGGCATCTGAGACTCCCCATACGACTCCCAATGCATTTCTACCGCCTTTCAACTATACAAAGAGACTGTTGCAACCAAAGCCAAGTTCATTTCGAAGTGCTTCTGAATCTCTAAGAGCTTTACTTTTTCGGTTGTGGGTGCATCTCAGTTAAGTGGCGGTCAGTGTGTTAGACCCCTCTTCTGAGGTCCAGCCCCGGTAGCTGCCTGCCCCTCTCTCTCTCGGATGCCCCATGAGCACTGCAGACTCAGCCTCTCCTGGACGCATTGTGCTCCCCTGTCATGAATGACCCCCTGCCCCGTCCTGCCCACCCAGGTGCCTGGGGACTCAGCCTTCAACCCTTCTTCCTCTCCTGCTCCCTGGTGACCATGTCTCGCCACCTCTGCCTTCCAAGGGGCTCTGGAATCTGTCCGGGTCTCTGCCACTTCCTGTCCGTGGCCAAACCCTCGTGCAGGCTGCCACGCCTCCCAGGAGGTCCTGCTGCAGCCTCTACCCCGGCCTCCAGCCTCGTCCCCCTCCTGCCTCCATCTGTCCCCCGGGACCGTCCTCCTCCGCGCGCCCTCCCGCCTGGCAGAACGCGTTCATCCATACCGAGCTCCACCCCACGCTCACCACAGAGCCTCTGCATGCGCCCCTCCGCGGCCGGAACCCTGCCCCCACCTCTGGGATCTCACACTAGAACTCAGTGCCTTGCATGGGAAGCCTGCCCTTGACCCTCAAGACCAGCTGGATCCACACCCTGTCTCCTGTTCCCCCGGGACTGGGCGTCTGCAGGGTTAAGAATGAGAAGTGGAAGGAAGCAGGGAAGGACAGCCCACACCCCCCTCCTGCTGCTTCCTGCTACCCGGACCATTCCGGCCGTGCACCCCCCACCCCCCGCCCCCGGCGCCCCGCTCGGCCACGCACACCGCTCCCCGGGCCCCTCACCTGCAGCCTCCCTCACTGAGCGAGTGGAAGCCGGGCAGGCAGCGGTCACACTTCCAGCCCGTGACGGTGGGCTTGCAGGCGCAGGTGCCCGAGTCATCGCACTGGAGACGCAGGGAGCCTGGGGAGGGAAGGGCGCGGGGCAGTGGGGGCCTGGACCGGGCGGGGGTGGGGAGCGGGGGCTCGGCGGCGGGGCCCGCTACCTGCCGGGTGGCAGTCACAGGGCTGGCACGGCGTCCGGGGACTCCAGCGGTAGAAGGCCTCCTGGCAGCGCTCGCAGTGCGGCCCGGCCGTGTGGTCCCGGCAGTGGAGGCAGCGCCCACCGTGGCCCGTTCTGCGGAAGAGCTCCTGGTCGAACACGCACTCCTCGGAGCGGCCGCTGCAGTTGCAGGCTGTGGGCAGGGGGTGGGGGGCTGTGCGTGAGCGGCCGGGCCCGGGGGACAGGTGGGGGTCGGCCTCCTTGGGAAGGAGCAGGCTGCTCAAGGCAGGTCAAGGATGGAGTTCAGGCCCAGCCTGATCAAGGATATAGAGACCAGTCGACCGATCTTCCCAAACAGGACGCTCAAGAACAAAGGCGGCACCAAAACGGGGACCCCTCCCAGGAGAGCCAGGACGTGCCGTCCCCAGCCGCTCTCACAGCTGGCCGTCTGGGGCGGCAGTGTGGCCCCCCCCAGGATGCCTCGTGTCTCCTCTCAGCCCTAATAACTGTGCGGAGCTGGCTCCCAGCGAATGCACGGGAAAGACGGCTGTCCCTCTTTCACTCATTCATCCAAGTCAAAGAAGGAGAGCATGGGAAGGGTCATGCGTCTCGGTTCCCGTGGGAGCCCCGCCCCTGCATCGTGCTGACCCCTGCGTGACAGGGGCTGCAAGCGCGTGAAAATCCTGCAGGGGCAGGGCGGCTCCGGGAGCTGACAGGAGGGACCTCACAGGCCGTCCTTGGGTAGGGGGGGCAGGCTGTCCTGGGGGGGGGGTGAGCCTTCCTGGAAGAAGTCACGGCTGAGCTGAATCTGAGGGCGAGTAGGAAGGGGAGAGTCCCAGGCAGCAGGTGATGGCCGAGGGTGGCGGCCAGAGATCTGCCCAGTGCAGGGGATCTCACACGGACAGGCAGCAGGAGGGGACATGGAGGGGTGCAGGGGGGGCTGTGAGGTCAAGAGGTCGGCAGAGCGTGATACTGGGCGGCCATGGCCAGTGGACTGCACTTGCAGCAAGGCGGGCTTGGGGAGGGTCACACGGGAGCTGGAGTAACTGTCTGCACATGAGCAAGGGCCTCGGGTGCGGGTGGAGCAGGGCTGGAGGCTGGTGAGCCAGGAAGTGGGAGCTTTGGGCCCAGGTGGGGGGTGAAGCGTAGAAAGACGCAGTCAGGTGGGCTGGAGGGTGGCCTGCCCAGGGCGGTGGTGAGGGGCCAGGCATGAAGCCCCTGGCTTCCAGCCTGGTGGCAGAGAGGACAGAAATGTGACCCCAGGGTGAGGACACATCAGGAAAAGTGGTCTGGGTTTTTGTGTCCCTGCTGTGGACAAGACTCAGGCTCAGAGCTGGGGGGCAGGGGGCAGCAGGCACAGCTTCCTTGGCCCCAGGAAGGACTCCCTGGTGGAGTGAGGGCAGGTGACCCCCAGCCGGGGAGGGCAGCAGAAAGCTAGCAAGACCCCGGTGGCCCTGGGAAACTCCTGCAGCCAGTCCCCTGGTCCTGTGTCAGGCTGTCCCGCCCCCGCCCCAGCTCCGGCCGCCCCAAGATGGCCAGCACCACGCGGAGAGCCTGAAACAAGTCAGCAGACTCTCTGGGAGGCTGGGCGGAGCTTGGGGACAGCAGGAAGCTGCGGGGACAGGGGCACGTCCCAAGCATGCTGTGTGCAATCCCGCGTCCCTGGAAAAGGTAGAATGGCACCATCCCCTCCAGCCTGTCCCTGAGGTTAGGTGGTCAGAGCCACATCCATGGGCACTGCGACATCAAAGGCTGCCTGGGGGGCCGTGGGAGAGGCTGGGGGGGGCCACTCAGCACCCCCCCCCCAGGGCCTGGGACCTTCTGGCTTTGATTTGCAGCTGTGGTTGCAGCAGCTGAAACAAAGGCACAGTTGGGGGGCCTTCCCAGCCCTCTAACCACAGGCCTCTACTGGGGGATCTGGTCTGGGGAGGGGCTTGTAGGGGGAGGACTGAGGAACAGACGTCCCCTCCTGCAGGCCCCCAGCCCCCCCCCCTTGCCCACTGCGGGGTCTCGGGGAGTTTGCCTCCCAGCCCGCGGCATGGCGGCGCCCGGTGCCCCGGGACACTCACGCAGGCACTCGTTGGCGGCCTCGGCGGTGCCCCGGGCCCACGGGCGGTCCTGGAAGAAGGGCAGGCAGCGCTCGCAGTCGGCGCCCGTGGTGTTGTGCTGGCAGCGGCAGACCAGCCGGCCCCCCTCCTCAGGCCCACACTCGCTGGCATGTCCGTTGCACTTGCACCTGGGGGCACACGGAGGAGGGCGTCCAGATATCGGGGAAGGGAAGGGGTTAATCACCAGGCAGCGCCTGCATTCAGATGAGCCCGTATCCTACTGCTCAGTCATGGAGCTTTGAGGAACCCTGGGGTCCCCAGCAACAGAGAGCTGAGCACCCCAGGCTCTCCTGAGCTCTGTCGGCAGACAACCCCCTTCTCTCTTCACATGCCTGCTGTTATTACCCCCATTTAACAGATGGGGGGACTGAGGCACAGGCAGGCTGCCCAAGACGCCCAGTTAGGAACAGCAGAGTTTACGAGGGTGCTGCCACCGGAGGAGTTCCAGCAGAGAACGACCCAGAAAGAAGTGAACCCCGCCTCCCTCTGGGCAGGGGGTGGAGGTAGGGGGCGGCCAGCGAGATGCTGCGTGCAGTTCTTTGTGTCCAAAGTCCAAAGTTGCTCCTTACAGAGGACGGCCCCACCTCATCCCAAGTCCCCAGTGGGTCTGTGCCTTTGGGGCAGTCCCCCCCAGACCCACGTTGCACCCCATGCCCCCCAAGAGGATCTCGAGTCAGGCAGAAGGGGGCAGGACAGGTGACCCCCTGGGGCCACCACCCCCATCCCCAGGAGCCATCCCCGACCGAGCTCACCTCACAGGAGCCCCACTGCCGCAGCAGGAGGGACCATAACGAGCCCATTTCACAGATGAGGAAACTGAGGCTCGGGCCACAAAGTAACGAGTGCTAAGCAGCAGAGCTAGAATCCAAGCCCTGTTCTACTCCACACAGACCCCGAGCTCCAGGACGCTCACTACTCCACCGCCACTTGGTGGCTCCTGTAAGCTGTACTCCACCTTCTGCTGTTTGTTTTTTATTTTACTTTGGGGACACAGGGCTTGGGATGGGCACAGGGCATTGTTTCCTCCATGGGAGCCCAGGGGAGGCAGGCAAGACCCCAATATTTCTGGCAGGGGTGAGGTGGATACCAGTCTTAAGAGATAAGGACCCTCAGTCTTGGGACAAGGGACCGCCGGTGTCCCCACGGGGGTCTGTAAACACCACCCTCCCCCCTGAAGCTCTCTGACCCCAAGGGAAGGAGTAAAATTCCCACAGGCGATGGGAGGACGGAGGCGCTGGCCCCCCGGCCCCCCAGCCGGCTGCGGGCCCCAGGGTGGTCCGGCTCCGGCAGCTGGGACGCAGATGTTCCCTGGCCTGGAGCCCCCTGACAGTGGGCGCTGGGGCTCGCCACCACCCGCCATCCTTGGAGAGCCCCTCCTCTGGGGTGGTTTGACCCGAACCAAGTGTGGGGGTGACAGGGGAGGAGCAGAGGGCCCTCCCGGACACCCCCACTCCCCTTCACCCCCAGCCCAGCCTTGCACATGCTGGGGCCCGAGTACCCCTCTCTGAACGCCCCCAAGCACCCTGAACTCCGGGAGCCCCTTGCTTCCCCCTGACACAGGCCACCGCCCCCAGAGCAAGCTGACTTCCCACGCTATTAGCTTGGGGACCCCCCATGCTTCTCCCCGGCCTACCACCACCCCCCACGGCCACTTTCTAACATTCTACGTCTTCTCTCTCCTCTTCTTCTCCTTCCCCATGCGCTGTCGGAGGGGAGGGAGGAGGTTGGGGCCTTTTAAAGCCCCGTTACTACCTTGGCCAAGTCCTTCCACGGCATCCCACTGCCTGCGGGACATGAATGAACTCGGGGCACGGTCCTGACCGTCTTCCAGCCTCGCCTCCCCGTCTGGCGCATGCTGGCCCTTCTGCCCAGGCCGCCGGCCTCTCCCAACCTTGGCTGGACCCCCATCTGCCCACCAGAGCCCTGGCTGCCACCACCCTGCCCTGCCTGTCGTTCTGGGGCATGCCATGTGCTGGAGAGCAACCTGACGCCCGTCTGCCACGCCCGTGACATTGGGGCAGGAACACCTCTGTCTTCCTCTTTCCTTTCCAAGAAGGAAGCCCCTAACGTTCATGCTGAAGATGCCCTTGACGCCCCCCTGGATCCACAGCCCGCCATGTGTGCCCAGGACCCGTGGCCGAGTGGCAGACAGGCCTGGCAGGAGCGAAAGCCGAGGCCTCTGCCCTCCGGGCGGCCCCTGCTTCTCCAAGAAGGGAGATGCTTAGACAAACCAGAGCATGGACTGATCAACGCCAGGGCAGCAGGGGGACCCGGCAGCCGGGGTCCGGAGCCCGGCAGTTCCCACGGGAGGGAGGGGGCATCTGCTCGCTCGGGGACGAGCCTTCCAGGGAGCGGGCGGCTGTGGGACTTTGGAGCGGCCTGAGCTGTTTGTCCGCACAGAGATGCCTCCAAGTCTTATTAAAAACGCCTGGGTCTCCATGAAGCCTCACCGCAGCCAGGTTTCCCAGGAGATCGGGGAGGTAGGGGGGCGGACGGACTCCATGGTTTGTAAAATCAGGAGTGCCGATAAAAGGAGTAGAGCTGTGAAAGCTTACGAGGGCTGCGCCTGCCTCGGCCGCCTCTGACCAGCGCTACTCGGGGCCCCCGATAGACGAATGTCCGTCCGGCTGTAAGGTTGGAACGGGCTGTTTTAGGTGGGAACACAGATCCTTGTAAATCCCACTTCCTCTGTGGCATGAATGAGTGAACCTGTGGGATGCATAAAGGAAAGGAAAAGAAGAAGGAAAGAGGGAAGGGAAGGGAGAAATGAGGGAAGGAGGAGAGGGAGGAGAGAGAAGCGGGAAGGGATGTCCAGGCAGAGGGACAGCAGGTGCAAAGGTCTGGCAGGTCCTGCGCGCGGTGGTGGGAAGATAGCTGATGCGAGAAAGGCAGGAATTGGGATGCAGCTGGGCCATGAAGGCCTTGAATGCCGAGCCCAGAGGATCAGGATCCTGCTCCCTCTCTCTCCTAGATGCCCAGAGGCACATGAAGTGGCTTCTTCACCCTCCACAGCAGCCAGCGGGTGACTCCCACATGGCAGCGACCTTGTGCCCCGTGGCCAGGGTCCTGGGGCCCCGCCAGGCTGCCCTCCACCTACCTGCCACCCACGGAGAAGTCAGACACGGCATAGTAGTATGACTGCAGCACCTTGGGGTCCTTGAAGATGTCATCCCCAAACGTGTTGAGCCGGTCCAGGGAGATGAGGAGCTCGGTGCTGGTGACCCAGTCCTGGGGGGGGGGTGGAGAAGGTGGGGGGAGGAGGGAAGGCGTCAGCGAGCTCCTGGGTATTTCCTTTCACCCTGCTCTGCCTGAAGGTCCAGCCGGCTGCCCTGGGGGTCTCCCGGGACCCAGGGACGAGCCAAGCTTAGACAAATTCCAAGAAATAAGTGCAGAAATAAGGAGCCTGTGCTTTGGGGTCATGCCAGCCAGCGCCGGGCCACTCAGTGGCTGTGCAATTCTGGGGGGTGGCTCCGTTTCCCCACCTGTAAAATGGGAATTATGCGGGCCTCACGACGGTGTCCGGAGGGGGAGGACGGCCAGTGTCGGCAGCGGGGCGTGGGGTCTGTCACATGCTCAGTGCGTGGCCATGGCGCTCGGGGAGGAGGGAGCGGGGGCGGGGCCGAAGCCGCCCATCCTATAACTTGTCCTGCAGGTCACTTAACTTCTCCCAGCGGCTTCTGCACCCCCCTTAGAGGCTGGCAGGCGGAGGACATGTCCCAGTGCCCTTCTCACCCCCTCAGCTGGGCTGGGGGTGGGGCAGGTCCCAGATTCTGGGCTTCTCATAGGCTCAGGCTCCCACAGACAAGGCACCTGCCTCAGGGGACGTCGGTCCCACCAGAATGTGAGCAAGACCCGGACGTGGGGCCCCCGGTTCCCAGGGCACGCCCAGCCCCCAGGCTCTGCCCGCAGGTGGCAGGTACTCAGTAAACACTGGCGCAGGGCTGAATGACACCTTCTCCCTGGAAGAGCAGGGCGGGGAGGTGGGGGGGAGCCCCCGTGAAGGCTGACATTTCCATCCGCCCGCTGTTATAATCAGAGGTACACAGAGGCAGCTCCGGCTGAATTTTAATCAACATTTTAATTCAGCCCAGGAGCTCCTGGTTTAGCAATCAGGCCCATCAGGGCAGAAGCGAACTCCTGGCAAAGTCTGTCTTCAAGCCCCAGCATGAGGCGGCCCAGCGGTCTCCCCGCCCCCGCACTGAGCTCAGCCGCCGGCCCGCCCGCTGCCGGGGACCCAGGGCCTCTGCCCAAGGATGTTTCCGCTGGGGAGACGGGGTCTCACGCCCCAAGACTTCAGCGGGAGCCTCAGCACTGAGCGCCTGTCACGCCACAAATCACTCTGCAAATGTCAGTGAGCCGACAGGGATGTGGCTCCAATGCGCCGTCAGCCTTCTCCCCAGAGTCCTTGGCCCCTTATGGGGAGCAGAGGCCCCAAGACCAGCAGCCATGCGGACACGTCCTGTCTCACTTCCCGCCCGCAAATGCTCCAAATCCTCAGAGGAAGCACCATCCCAGATGTGCCCAGAGGGGAGGACCAGAGAGAAGAGAAGGTGGGCTTGCCTTTCGTGGTCCTCCTCCGTCCCTGGTGTCACCTGGGAGCAGAGGGGGGGCGCGCGGGTGGCGGCGGGGGTGGGGGGTGGGGGGCTTTCTGAAGAGGTGGCTTCTCCGTTGGGGACAATGTCCAGCACATACAGGACAACAAGTCAGGGAAGGCAGTCAGCCTGAGCCTCCGGCCGGGGGTGACAGCCAGAGCCTGCCCTCTGCTTCTCCTCGGATGACCTTGGCTAATAACTTGTCACCTCCAGAACTCGGAGCCCTGGGAGAAGGCATCGTCATTTTATTTATTTATTTTAAAAAATTTTTTTAATGTTTATTTACGTTTGACACAAAGACAGAGCCTGAGTAGAGGAGAGGCAGAGAGAGAGGGAGATACAGAATACCCAGCAGGCTCCAGGCTCTGAGCTATCAGCACAGAGTCCAATGTGGGGCTTGAACCCACAAACTGCGAGAGCATGACCTGAGCTGAAGTCAGCGGCTTCCCCGACCACGCCACGCAGGCGCCCGACATTGTCACTTTAAACAGAATCCTGGTGATGACCTAAGAACATTTTTCAGGAGATAAACACGGCCTGGGTATCTGGGCATGTGGTTCTGTACCAGAAAAAGGATTAGCCTGGCCTTTGCCACAGAGGTCTGGCCTTCGCCCCGGCTCCTGGGAGATCATCTCTAAGCCCTTAGCACGCTCTCTGCTTGATAAGAACGTCTCTGTCCCCCTGGGGTCTTGGGCCACTCCGGATGGTCCAGGCTAACAGCTGGTTTAGAGGGGTGCCGTGGGCCACGCAGGATCAGCCTGACCTCCGGGGGGAGCTGACGGCAGTGGCCGTGTCTGTGTGACCGACCCTGGACTCCCAGGTACAGGGAGTCTCCCTGGTCAGGAGTACTCTGCGCACATTGTCACATCCCTGCCGGGAGACGTAAGTGCCATCCCCATGACTCTCCTGGGAGAGAGCAGGGAGCCTCATACCGGGTCCCTCCTGGGCCTCTTGTCGCGGGCGCTTTGCGGCTCTCCCGCGTCCTGGGACCCCTTCAAGCGAACCACTGAACCTGAGAGGGGGTCTCAGGGACCTTGAGCCAGCTGATTCCGGGTCCTCTTGTGCTGGGCAGCCAGCACAGGGACCCAGTTTCTTTCTGGGCCTACACATTCCCTCTAGAAGTAAACAGGATTCTAACCCTGCCCCCTTGTTATCTCTGACCCACAAAGGGGAGGTTCTGGATCTGTCGGGGGGGG
>PJEM01014534.1:0-34526 GCA_004023845.1 Helogale parvula | reverse complement strand
AGCTGTCAGCACAGAGCCCGACACGGGGCTTGAACCCACGAACCATGAGATCCTGACCTGAGCCGAAGCCGGACGCTTAACCGACGGAGCCCCCCAGGCGCCCCTCGAGGGCCTTCTTTACTCGCCGCCGTGTGTCCCTGGACTCCGGGTGGCCTGTGGTCCTAGCTCCGAAGGCAGCGCCGCGAAGCCCCCGGCGGGGAGCGAGGCCGTGGGAGTGCGCTGGGCTTCTGGAGTCTCTGGGACAAAGGTGTGAGCGGTTGAGTTGTGCGCGGTGTTTCCAAATCGCCCTGAAAACCTTGGCTCCGTTTGAGCTCAGGGCTGCAGGTGTAGGAGTCTTTCCTCACTCTGGGATGGTTGTGTTTTTATGAAGCATTTTCTTTTTTGCCAATTTGGCAGATGAGACACGTGTTTCGTTATTGGTTTTAACTTGCAGTTTTTAAGTCATGAGTGAAGCCGGCTGCCTGCTGTGTGCATGTTGTTAGGGTTCGTAGCCTTTCTGAGGGCGACCCGAAGCCAGCGGCAAGTGCGTGTTCGCTCTGCTTTGTGAAAGTCAGAGCGCAGGAGGCCAGAGAAGGCGCCCTGGGAGGGACTGGGCCCCGCCGAGACCTGTTTTTCCAAATGAATGCAGTCATCCCCACAGTAGTAAACCCATCTGCACAGCTACTGGAATCCCATTTTCCAGTGAGGAAATCCGAGGCCCAGGGCACTGAGCGCCTGACCTAGGCGGGGGTGGCCCCCGGCCAGAGGTCCCCAGGCCTCCTTGCGCTCCCAGAGTTCCCGAGGGGACAGGCCTGACTGGAATGGGGGCGGATCTCTGGGGGAAGGGCCAAGGCTGTCCCAGAGGTCAGATCAATAATGGCAGGAAGGTCCTGAGGAATGTAGCTGGGGGGGAGGGGCCACACTCCTGCAGAAGGGGGGCGGGGTCTGCCCCGGAGTCACCCGCTCTACACCCACCACGTTCTCCAGTTCTGCCGCTGGGGACGGTGGGCAGAGCTCCCCGCTGTCTCCCCTGGGGCCCCCGCAGTGCACCCAGTGTGGGGGGGGGGCCTCACCCTCCCACCCGCGCCGCGCCCCCCTGCCCTGAGGATGGCAGGACCAGAAATGCCGAGGGGCGAGGAGTGTTGGCGTTATTTCTTTCTCTTCAAATTTTTTTTCTTTTGAAAATTTCATTAGTGTTTCTTGAAATTAAACATCTTCCCCTTAAGAAGGATTGCGTAAAATGTGAAGATACACATGATGCCATCAAACAACTACTAATCCAAAGTTAATTTTAAATCCTGCGTAAGGACATTTCTATAGATCTCTCTCCAGATGACAGCTAATCAGATGAGCGCACTGACAGGCTGGGCCTCTCTGACCATCCAGAACAAACAAAGACGGCCTCCTCTCATTCACAACCCAAACGTTCGTGGAGCCTCTGGCCACTGTGGCAGCGTGGGTGTGAGCCTCCCCACAGTGGCCTCTCCCACAGCTCCTGGAGGCCAGGCGAGGCCAGGGCTGTGCGGCCCGACTCGGAGACGTAGGCCGGCTCCCAGTGAGCCGATCAAGACCTGAGTCCAAGCCGTCGGACTTCAGACCCTGAGCCCGCTGGCCGAGAGGAGCCCGGGCGCCAGTGCCCACAGGCCCCAGCCGCGGACGGTGGGGTGGAGGCGCGCAGGGCCCGTGCTGACTCTGTGGGGCGGCCTGCGCGGGGCAGCCACGGGCTGGCCGGCGTGCGCTGGCCGAGGTGACGCCACTCTACTTCCCCTCAGTGGGAGAGGGTCCAACGAGCCAGATCCTCCCCTTTCTCAAAAGAAACTGGAAATCTTGCTTTTTCTATAGAATGTTTTCATTTTTTATTATTGGCCACTAATTAAAAAATCAGAGTGTGGGCCAAATTACAGATCAGCCCACACTACACCTGCTGTGAGCAGATCCAGCCATGCCTGCAGCGTGTGGTCTGACAGGCGGGAGCTGCGCCACCCCGTTCACGATTTTACGTGCTGGACAAAAGACAAAGGAAACGTTCCGATGACCCGAACCAGCCGGATCAGCGGGTGGGCTCCAGAGAGAGGCCCGGCCTCCGGGTCGAGCGCCGTCCCCACCTGGGGCATCAGGTGGCTGCTGGCATAACTGGGCTTCTCCTCACTCAGGGGCTACGGGATACCCACGTGAGCATGTGCAGGGCAAACGCACCAGGCCCTCCTGGCCTCGTGCGCGGGTCCATCCAGTGGAGTTTCACCTGCCTCTGACCAGGGCTGAGTGGGCCCCCAGGGTCCCATGTCATCTGTCCCTTTGTGTTCTTAAGCAGATATTTCTGTGCCTTCCCTGGAGGGGTGCTTGTGTTTGGAACTCCCTCTGAAATCGGGTTGATCGGCTGTGGCTCTCCTGGCCCGGCCACGGTCTGAGGACATGAAAACATGGGGCCTCAGAGCTCCCTTGCCCACACACCCTCAAGACCAGGAATATTGCCACCTGGCCTGCCCAGAGACATGTTTGTGTTTCTTATGATGCCAGGCATTGAGCACAGGAGGGCAGCTGACGACCCAACACAGGTTTTGAATGATAGCCACTTTGTGATAAGTAAGAAAAGCTTAAAATTATATAGAATAGGTGACCTCGGAAAACATCCTGTGATCCCATTGAACATGCACCTGGAACATTACTTTCTGTTCTTCTGCACACTAACCAGAGGACTTCCCTCAGGTGTGAGAACCTTCTGGAATGTTAGCGGCTGTGAAATGGGCAGACACAGGAGAGCCTTGTGAGACCTCACTCAGAGGCCAGCAGCCCAAGCCACAGGGAAGGGAGCCAGCGAGAGCCAGGGAGGGCTGTCCTCTGCACCAGAAACCTGTCCTGACGCAATCTCCGCCAGGGCTCAGCAGCCAGGCCCTGGGAGCACAAGCTGGAACGGGGTGACGCCTCTCCCACTGGAGGGCTCAGCGGCCGGGCCCTGGGAGCACAAGCAGGGAACGGGGTGACGCCTCTCCCACTGGGGACTCAGCGCACACGCTCGCTGATCTCTGTCACAGAGGCCTCGCGAGGCAGGTAGGGTTGGGAGCTGTCCACAAGAGCCACCAGACCTATGCGGCACGGTGACTATGACTATGACGGTCCCAGGACCCCAGGGGGTGAGAGGGCCTGCCTCCTTACTGCCAAGCACCTTTATCTTTTTGGCTCTGCCTGTCACCAGTCTCAGGACAGCAGTGGATGTGAGTGCCTGGCACTCGCTGCAGGTTGGTGTCTGCCGCCCCTCAGCACCACTGTAATCACAATTAAAGAAATCCCAAACCCAGGGTTCTGGTCGGAGGAGGCAGCCATACTGTGTCCGAACTGGGTGAGCGACGCCAGCTCCCTGCACATACCAGTTCTCATAACCTGAGACTTTTTAAGAAGTTCAGAGTACCCTCTAAACTTTTGAGAAGCCATGGTCAAGTGGATCTTTGTTAGCTCTTCTCTTGAAGGTGCTATGATGAAACATTTACTGCCATTCAGGAAAAGACTTGTATTGAAATAACTTTTATGACAAAGTAAATAAGAAATTGTGAAACCGGCTTATTAGTCAGTGATATGTATTCTGGGGTCACAGCACGGCTAGCCCTCACTTCTTCAGGCCAGGCTATTGTAAGGACTAGATTTTAACACCCCTCCATAAACAACTGGAAAGTTGGACAAGATAAATGAAACAACTGTTTTTGGACATTGGCCAACAGTCAGCACAGGACTGTGGTCCGTAAAGGAAGGAAGACCAATGAGGCGAGTTCCAGGATCCCCCTGGCTTTCTGCCTGAAGGCAATTTCTGGGCCGCAGTCATAGGGAGGAGGTGCCAAACAGAACGCAGAAGCCGTGCTGAGTTGGGGAGTGGGAACTGGAGTTTGGGAAGCCAGAAAGGGCTGGCGGGTGCAGGACAGAGTCCAGAAAGGAGGGTATATACAGAAGAGAGCTCCTTCCTTGAGTCCTCACTGCCTGTTAGCCCATGGATGGAGAGAAGAAAGCTCCGCAGTTCCAGGCAGAGGAAAGACAAACAACTTGTAAGCTGAACCGTTTCCAGAGCTCTCGCAGGGTAGGAGACATTCAGTCAGAGGGCTGGGTCCCCATCAGCACCTTCATTCAGTGGAGATGCAGAGAAGTCACACCTCAGCAGTAGGCTAGGTATCTCTGGAGCGAAGGCCTGTGTAGACTTAGCCTGGAAAAGCTTAAAAACACTCTTTGAAATGACCAACAAAGGAACCCAACTGCCTATCCAAAAAAAACAAAAACAAAAACAAAACCCAACACTCTAAATGTTTTATTTATTTATTTATTTATTTATTTTTGAGAGAGAGAGAGAGACAGTGTGAGCAGCGGAGGGTCAGAGAGAGAAGGAGTCACAGGATCTGAAGACAGGCTCCAGGCTCTGAGCTAGCAGTCAGCACAGAGCCTGATGCGGGGCTCGAACCCACGAACCGTGAGATCATGACCTGAGCCAAAGTCGGACGCTTAACCGACTGAGCCACCCAGGCGCCCCAACCCAACACTCTAAAACAAAAAATGTTTTCAAGAAAATATGACGATGCCTCACACCCAATCAAAACTTACAAGACACGCGAAGAAGCAGGAAAATGTGATCCATATGCAAGAGGAGAATCAGTGGGTAGAGGCCCAGAAATAACAGAAATGAGAGAACAAGCAAAGACATTTGAAGTACTGGAATGAGTGTATCCAAGTATTTAAAGAAAAGCATGTACTTAATGAGAAGACCGAAAATAAGAGAGGCACTAAACAAAACGTGTAGAGATGAAAACTCTAATATTTGAAAATGAAAGTTCATTGTCTGGGATTGACCCAAGAATAAAGACGGTAGGAGGAGGAACAGAGAACTTGAAGGCATAGGAATAGAATCTGTCCTAAATGACCCACAAAGAGAGAAACAAGGGAGAGAGAATGGCCTTGTCCCCAACACAGTGTCCATCAGTCTAACAGAAGGGGGAGAGATGGGGGGAAAAGTATTTCAAGACGTAATGACCAGATTTTTCCCTAAGTTTGATGCAAATCTTAACTCACGCACCAGGGAGTTCAGCTTCCTCAACCACGTGCTCATGTTACCCAAGGAGTATCGTGACCGAGCTTCTGAGAATCAGTGGGAAAGAAATCTTTAAAAGCCTCAAAGGAAAAAATAAAGGACGCGTCCCGTAGAGATGAACAAAGGTGCAATGAGGCAGACTTTTCTTCAGAAGCTGCGCAGCCAGAATACAAAGTCTCTTCAGATCTGAAGCGCTGAAAGAGAGGAAAAGCTTCGAAATAGAATTCTAGAGCAGCGAAAACAGCCGCCGAAAACTAAGGAAGAGTAAGAACTTCCCCAGACCAACAAATCTGATAGACTGTACCACCAGCCGACGACACCACATGCAATATTAGAAGACACTCTTCAGGCTGAAGGAAGATGGTGCCAGATGGAAACCTGGGTCAGTAGAGAGGGGCTTGCTTTCTCCTTTAAACATGAATTGTTTCAAACACACATGGTGACAGTGTGCCATGGGGCGTGTGAGACACACATAGAAGTAAAATGGGTGCCGGCGGTGGCTTACGCGGTGGGACGGGGACGAGGGGGTGCTCTTGGGAGGCTCTCCCACACGATGCTGGGCAGCGCTGTGCCCCCGCAGAGCAAGAGAAGTTACAAACGCACGCTGTAAACCACGGAACGGCCATTCCACAACAACCTCACCAACAGCAGCAACAAAGTGTAGCCAGTGGTGCAGATAAAATGGAATAAAAAACGTCAACCCCGGGCGCCTGGGGGACTCAGTCAGTTAAGCATCTGGCTCTTGATTTTGGCTCAGGTCATGATCTCATGGTTCATGAGCTCAAGGCCTGCCTTGAGCTCCACACTGATGGTGTGGAGCCCGCTTGGGATTCTCTCTCTCTGTCTCTCTCTCTCTCCCCTTCTAAATAAATACATACATACATACGTAAAACTTGAAAAAAAAAATCAGCTCAAAAATAGCCAAAAAAAGAGGAAAGGAGGAACAAAGGACAGATAAGATAAATCTCAAACAACTTAGCAAGAAGGCACATTTAAAACGAATCGTGTTGAGGGGCGCCCGGGTGGCTCAGGCGGTTAAGCCTGCAACTCTTGATTTTGGCTCAGGTCATGGTCTCACAGGTTTGTGAGATCAAGCCCCATGTCAGGCTCCACACTGAGCATGGAGAGTGCTTGGGATTCTCTCTCTCTTCTCTCTCTGCCCCTCCCCTACTTCCACGCATGCCACACACTCTCTCAAGATAAATTTTTACAAAAAGAAAGAAACCCACTTTAATTATAGACACCCAGTTAGGTTAAGAAGGCTGGATGGCTATTTAATGTCAGGCAAAGTGGACTTGCCAACACGGAATATTAACCTGAGGGGAAAAGGAACATTTCATGACGATACAGAAGTCAACTAAACAGGAAGACATTACAACCCTCAGTATGTGTGCTCCTAACGAGGCAGCTGTAAGACACACGCAGTTTAAACACTCACAGAAATGAAAGGAAACCCAGTAAAACCTTGGATTCCAAGAAACTTGTTCCACAAGTGTTCCGCAAGACAAACATTGCTAATAAATTTTAACTTGATAAACTAGCGAGTCTTGCGATATGAGTCGTACATGACGCCCAACGTTACAGGATCACAACGGAGCCAATGGTTCACTCTCTCCCCCTCCCCCCTCCCCCCCCTTCTCACTGTGGGACTGTGAGTGATCGTCTCCCATGCTCAGATGCTTGGTCTCAGGCCTCGGTGTTTGCCAGGAATCAGTGATTTTTCAGAACGTTGGAACCTGCCCACAACGGACACGAGTGTATTTTCTGTCGCTTCCAAGCACCTGTGGACAGTCCTTTGCTTTTCCATCCAAGAGTGAGCTTAGGAATGCTGGCCTCATTCTAGGGCAGGCTCCTGCAGATGGAGACCCTGTCCTCTGCTGCCTAGTTGCCAGTGACACTAAATAGAGTCAATGACAAGAGTTTATTAATACTGTAGTCAACCTCTATGCGAGCGTAGACAATGGTCCCCGTGCAGAAAAAGGTTGAAGAGAAAGGGGGTGAGAAGAAGGAGGTGGTAACGGTGGAAGTTAAGAAGGAAATCATCCAGAAGCACGAACGAGCGTCTATGAGTGGATGAAATTGCAGGGTTCTGTAGGAAGTCCGCGTCTGCCTCTCACCTTCGGAGGAGGTGGAGAAAAAGGCAGAGGAGTCCCTCACTTCCGATGAGATTTGGGGGGGGGGTGTACAATGTGGGGAACAGTGCACAATTTTGTAGAAAAGCACCACCCGGATAAAGCTATAGCAGTGCAAGTGATGAATCGGTCAATGAGGACGCAATGTCACATTTCCACAGAATCCTCAACAGGAGGCACAGCAAGTGTCATTGGATAGGCTGCTGGTTAAAACTGCGCGAAAAGAAAGATTCCATTGAGCCAGTAGATAGTAGTGATTCCGTTAGTGAGAGTCGCCCTGCCCAATCCCCCTCCTCCCGCCCCCCTCACACCAGCCACGAGGTTTTCAAAGGGAAGCGCGGGATCGTTTATTTTTCTTTATCATTTGTATTCTCTTTATTATGTTGTATTATATTACAATATTGTAACCATTTTTATGTGAATATTTTGGGGTTGTGGAATGAATCATCTGAGTTTCCATTATTTCTTACGGGGAAATTCACTCAGATATACAAGTGCTTTGGATTCCAAGCACGTTTCTGGAACAAATTATGCTCACAAACCAAGGTTTTACTGTATGGAGAAGTCCATAATTAGAGACTTCAGGACTTGTCTCTCAGTCATCTATAGGACAAGTAGACAGAAAAATCCTTGGGGATGTGGAGGATTTCAGCACTGTCAACCAGATTGAGCTAACTGACGTGTAGACTCCTCTAAAAACAATAGCAGAATACAGATTCTTTTCAGATGTGTATGGACATTCCACAAGGTTGACCATATATTGAGGCATAAAACTAGTCTCAGTAAATTTAAAAAGATTGAAATCATACAGAATATATTTGCCGGCCACAAAGGTATTACACTGGAAATCAAGAACAGGGCAGAAAAATATCCAAAAAAACTGAAAATAAACAGAACCCTTCAATTAAATTTTTTTAAACATTGATTCATTTTTGAGAGACGGAGTGTGAACAGGAGAAGGGCAGAGAGAGAGGGAGATACAGAACCCGAAGCAGGCTCCAAGCTGCCAGCACAGAGCCCAACACAGGGCTCAAACTCATGGACCTTGAGATCATGACCTGAGCCAAAGTCAGACGCTTAACGACTGAGCCACCCAGGTTCCCCTAAACAGAATGCTTCTTAATAACTCATGGGTCAAAGAAGAAATCACGAAGTGGTACTTAGAAACGTAAGCCTTTAAATGCTTAATGAGAGAAGAACACTGGTCTGAAGTCGGCAATCTACACCTTCACCATAAAAAGCTAGAAAAATAAGAACAAATTAAATCCAAAGATGGAAAGAAGGAAATAATAAAGATAAAAATGGAGAACAGTGAAATAGAGAAGAAAAAAGGAAGTCAAACCAAATCTGATTTGAAAGATACCAACAAAACTGACAGACACGTGCGGTTGACTCAGGTAAAATGGTGGCGCTCCAAGCTGGGAGTGGCATGAGCGAAGGGGACGTCCCAGCAGGCCTTGCGGGTGTCACGGAGACAGTACCGGAAGAGCAAGCGTGTGCCGGTAGTGTGACCAGTCGACCTGCATAAAATTGGCAAGTTCGCCAAAAGACCAACGTCACCAGAACTGACCCGAGAAGAAATAGGAAGGTGAGCAGGCCAGAGAGGAGGAAGCCCAGCAAATGTGGCTGGAGGAGAATGTCTTTGGTCTGACGGGAAAACCTGCAGCTGGCGCTTCTACCCGACGCTGCGCTGCCAGTCGCAACTTCAGCATAAAGCAGAATAAGAGTGGGGGTGGGGTGGGGCAGACAGACAGACTGCCAAAGAAGTAAAGCTCTGTTTATTCATATACCATATGATCCGTACATAGAAAATGCTAAGGAACCTTAAAAAAAAAAAAAAACCCAACTGTGAGAACTAAGAAGTGACTTTAGTAGAGGCCCAGGATACAAGGTCAGTGTGCCACATCAGTTGTATTCCTGTACGTAGCAATGAGAATTGGAATGGAATAAAAATGCCATTTACAATTGCCTCCAAAACTGTGAAGTACTCAGGGACATACTAAACGAAATACCTGTGCACTGAAAAAGTCCATTGCGGAGAGAATTAGGACCTAAATAATGGAGAGATATACCATGCTCATGGACTGGAAGACTCAGTGTGAGGCTGTCATTTCTTCCAAAATGTATCTATACACTTAGCACAGTCCCTGTCAAAATCCCAGCAGGCTTTTTAAAGTTGAAATCAGGGGCGCCTGAGTGGCTCAGTCGGTTGAGCGTCCGGCTTCAGCTGAGGTCATGATCTCACAGTTTGTGGGTTCCAGCCCCACATCGGGCTCTGTGCGGACAGCTAGCTCAGAGCCTAAAGCCTGCTTCAGATTCTGTGTCTCCCTCTCTCTCTGACCCTCTCCTGCTCGCACTGTCTCTCTCTGTCTCTCAAAAAATAAATAAAAGACATTTAAAAAAATTTTTTTTAATTAAAAAAAAGACCATAATCCATCATAAGCCTAAACATAATGGCTAGAACTATAAAACTTCTAGAAGAAAGCACAGTAGAGAATCTTTGTGACTTTGGATAGGCAGAGAGAGGTTCCTTTGGGAACAAACGGTCTGAACCATAAATGAAAACACCGATAGGGGGGCTCCATCGACAGTGCAGAGTTCCGCCTGTCCAGTGGCACCGTGCGGACAGCGGGAAAACACGCTCCCGGCTGGGAGGGCACCTGCGTGCGGGTCAGGGACTTGTATCCAGAGTAGACAAGGTGGATAAGAAACAAATACACACGATAAAAAATAGCCAAAATGCTTGAAAAGACACTTTTTGAAAGAAGATTTATGTTTTCGTTTTTGGAGGGTTTTTATTTAAATTTTAGTTAACATACAGTGCAGTATTGGTTTCAGGAACAGACTTCAGCGACTCATCACAACGAAGATAATTAAATGGCCAATAAGCCCACAAAGGAAGCTCCCCGTTATTAGCCATCAGCGAGATGCACACGAACACCGCAGCGACGTGCCCCTGCATGGTGACTCGAGTGACCAAAAGAATTTTGAGGCCTGACAATACCCAGTGGTAGCGAGGACGTGGAGCAGTGGGAGCCCAGACACACACTCTGGCAGCTTGCGGTGTGGTGCCACTGCTTTGGTAAGGTTCTTAAAGAGTCACATGTACGCTAACTGCACAGCCCGGCCGTTCAAGTCTGAGGTAACCGTGCAGGAGAGAGAGACACATCCATGCACCTGGGGCACCTGGGCGGCTCAGTGGGCTGAGCATCTGACTCTTGACCTCAGCTCAGGTCATGATCTCACAGTTCGTGGATTCGAGCCCCGCGTCGGGCTCCGTGCTGGCAATGCAGAGTCTGCTTGGGAATCTCTGTCTCCCTCTTTCTGCCCTTCCTGTGCCCGTGCTCTCTCTGTCTCTCAGATAGAAAAAAAGAAATATCCACACACCCAAAGGCTTTAGCGTCGATGTTTAGAACAGCTTCATTCGTGGCGTGGCCAAACAGGAGACAACACAAGAACCACCGACAGAGGAATGGGAAACCGAAGGGCCCAGCCATGTAATGGAGCACGTGCTCCGCACGTGACAGAGCCAGGTGCCGCGGTGGCGAGGGCCAGTCCCCACACACTTCTTTGGTCTCTGGGAGAACCAGGCTTTAGAAAGTATCTAGCGGGGCGCCTGGGGGGCTCATTCGGTTGAGCCTCCGACTTCGGCTCAGGTCACGATCTCACAGTTGGTGGGTTCGAGCCCCGCGTCGGGCTCTGTGCTGACAGCTGGGAGCCTGGAGCTGCTTCAGGTTCTGTGTCTCCCTCTCTCTCTGCCCCTCCCCTGCTCATGGTCTGTCTTTCAAAAGTAAATAAATGTTTAAATAAATAAATAAATAAATAATGAGATAAAATGAAGCCAAGATTTAAAAAATAAAATAAAATAAAAATTACCTAGTGTAATGTATCCTATTCACACCTGGGGCTCTAGAAGAGCCCCGTCTGATCAGCAGCGAGAGAAGGCCAGGCCGTGCTTGGTTGGGATTGCAGGGTGATGAAAATGCCCCCCGCCCCCACACACAGATGTATACATTTTCTAAAAGCTGTTAAAATGCACACTTAAAAATGGGTGCATTAGAAAAAATGTTTTTAGAGCGTCAGTCGGAGAGAGGGGCAGAGAGAGAGAGTCCCAAGCAAGGTACAGGCTCAACCCCACGACCCTGGGATTAAGACCTGAGCCAAAATCAAGAGTCTGATGCTCAAATGACCGAAGCACCCAGGCGTGCCCAATGGGCGCATCTTACTGCATGTAAGTTACAACTCAGTGGAAGCTTATTTATTTCTTTTTCTTACTGTCTGCTTTTGAGAGAGAGAGAGAGAGAGCATGCTTGAGCATCCACGCAGGGGAGGGGCGGGGAGAGGGGGACAGACCTCCGAAGCAGGCTCTGGGCTGACAGCAGCGAGCCCGATGTGGGGCTCAAACTCACAAACTCTGAGATCATGATCTGAGCCAAAGTCCGACATTCGGCCACCTGAGCCAGGCCCCCCAAAACTGTTTTACAGATAAGGAGCGGCTGTGGTCGGCGTCACCCAAACGCCGGGCAGCGGCTGTGGTCCAGCGTAGGAGCCCGGCGACCAGCACCCTCCTCTGCCTCCCCTGCCCCGCGGCCGTGCACCTGTTCTCCGCTCGGAGGCTGGGGGTCGCCACGCGGGTCACCGCAGAGTCAGGCTCGCCCACGGCGACGCCACCGCAGCCCGCCGTCTGCTCGTAGTTGCTCCGATCCGAGGAGGCTCTGGGAATTATTATCCATTTACCCGGCTCTCTTAATGACTCTGCCCGGTGGAAGCTCGGAGCTCCCGGGGGAGGCCGTTACCGCAGACTGGGACCTCCCAGGGGGGACCCCTCTGGCTCTTGGGCCCCGGGAGTCCCTGGGCGCCTGCAGGGGTGAGGGAGGCTCGCACCTCCTCCCCGCCAGAACCGCCGCCCTGCGGACCCGAGCGCGAGGTTTTGTTTGATGAAACAGGACCTCGACTTTAAAACCCTTAAACCCAGTTTATAGAACAAACCCGCTTTCATTTTCTCTCTCTGTGGTTTTTTTTAATTATTAAAGTATAATTGACCAACGGCTTCCTATCAGTTTCAGGTGCACCCCTGGTCTCATAAGGGTTATTCCATCTCTGGAGAACACTGCTCAGCTAGGTCACACTCCTGTCCCCTCGCTAAGGAAAGGCCACCAGGGACCAGCAGCCCCTCCAGCCATAGATGTGACAAGGGACCTGGCTGCATTCCAGCGAAAGCTCGCTTACAGAGCCCGAGGCGGCCTTGTTTGCTGTTTCGGACGTTGTACACACGAGGTGGGAGCGGTTGTGCGGAGAAGACCCGGCACCCGCGTGGCCAGCGTCCCCGCCGCTCCTGAACCTGAAGGAGGCGAGCTGGGCTTTCCCCTAAATGTGGTCACTGTGTGTTTACAATACAGCCTTTGTCAAATTACATTGCCCCCGACGTCCCTGCTTTACTAAGCGCTTTCATCGTAAATAGGTCTTAAACTTTATCAGACTTTTTGCATTGATTACGATAAACATGATTTTTTTTCCATTTATTTGTGTGGTAAAATATGGTGGTAGATTTTCTGAAAATAAGCCAGCCTTGCACTACTGATGTAGACTCTGCTTGATAACGATGTATATTTAATACTTGGTTGATTTGATTTGATTTGATGTTTAAATGTAGTTTTTGCAGCTGTATTTAGGAGTTGAACCGGCCCGCTAGATTCTCTCGTGTTGTTGGGAATAAAACTAGTCAGGCATCTTTCACCTTTTTTTCACTTTTCTGAATAATTTGAATAAGATAGAAACATACTGTCCCTTAAAATTTTGGTTTCTGTGAAAATTCAGTGGACCCACCTGTAAAGCCCTCTGAGCCAGGGGCCTTTGGGAAGCGAACTGTTGAACCTTCAGTTTCCTTAATAGTCACTGGGTATCCCAAACGCTACCTTTCGGTTCTGGTTTGGGAGTTTTCTGTTGTTTCTAGGTTTTATCAATTTACGAGTGGAAAGTTCTAGATAACATTCCCTGGTGCCCAGTGATTGTGTTGATTTGTTCTCCCTTGTTGGAGTCGGTCTTGGCAGACATCCGTGTCACCGCGGCGGCTTGGGCTCGGTCCATGTTCTGTCTGCTGTTTTCCTCGCGGCTTCCGAGTCCCTGAAGTCGTCCTATAACTTCACAGTTTTACGTCTCGTTTCCCTCAGTTTGCTGTGCTGCTTTCCCTCCAGCTTCTTATGCTGGATGTTTAGCTCATCTGTGTTTCCCGAGAAATGTCTCCGCCGCATCCTGATTCAGTTCTCAGTATTTCTTAATTCATCTTATGGATTCCTTTATAACTCAAGGATGATTCCGTAATGTGTTGCCAGTTTCAAATCAGAATGCATTTGAGGGGGTTGGTGTCGGCTTCTGATTTTATTGCATTGTGTCTCAAAGGCATGGAGACTCGCGCTCTGGCGAGTCTGATCTGTGGTCTGACTCTGCGTATGGTCTATTTGCTGAAAAAGAAATTCTATTCTCTGCCTGTTGGTTTAGATGCCTGTGTGTCTGATACTTCACACCGATCGATTCCATTGATTAAGTCTTCGCCACCTCTGCGTGGGTTTGTCTGTCTGTCTGTGATCAGTAGGGACGAGTCGCAGTCTCCGCCTGTCCGTGCTGAATTATCTCTTCCCTGTCTCTGCCCTGTTACCGGATACACTCTGAAGCCACACCTGAACCAACAGAGCCCTGATTCCCCGTCCTGACACTTGTATCATTCTGTCTTATTTTTTTATTTTTAATTTTTGTGTGTCTTGTATTTTAAACGGGTCCTCTACACAGCATCTTGTGGGATCGTGGGTTTTTTTTTTTTTAATTCAATCTGAGAGGGTTTTTTTTTTTTACCTTCATTAGCAAGCTTAACTCATTGGTATTAAATTCTTATCTCTGGGATTTAATTTTCCTGCTCTACTTTCTTTCTTTCTGTTTCATTCTTCCACATTCCTGTTTCTCATGGGAGAAGTCCGGCTGCCTTCTGCTGTTACAAGTTTCCTGTTCTGACTGTCTTAGCGTCACTGACTCCCAGCCAGTCCATGCACCCCTGCCGGGCTCTGAGCCCCCCACCTCCTCCCCTTGGGCTCTGAGCCCCCCCTCCTCCCCTCAGGCTCTGAGTCCCCCCCAACCTCCTCCCCTCGGGCTCTGAGCCCCTGCCCCCCTCCCGGCTACAGTCACAGCAACAGCAGCGGAACCCTCACGTTGGGTCACTGATGTCAGGCTCCTGTTGCAGTTTCCTCTGGATTCGTTTCTCCCCTTCTGTCGGCGCTTTTTCTGAGCGGGTTTTCAGTGTGGACCCTTCTATAAACCCGGGTCTGTGTCCCCTTGCTTAAAGAACCCTCGTGTCTGAGCCATGCATGTGTTTGGAGGTTCGGGTCTGAGACCTCAGCACAGGACGCGGACGGCTTCAGGTAGGTTCCACCTCCTCCAGTCTGTCCTCTGCCGTCGTGCTCTGAGAGGGTGCCGTCCGGCCCTATGGTCAGTGCAGGGACAGCACGACTGTGGCCGGGAATGAGGGCCTTGTGTGTTGGGAAGGACAGTGACGGGTATTTCTGGGGCATCTTTGCCCCGGTGACCAGGTTCCCCGTGAGTTGAAGGCCCTGCCGCACCTGCCTTCTGCGCCAGCACGTGCGCCGCGCTGTGTCCCCACTTCGCCGGAGCGAAGAAGCCCTGGCTCGGGCATGGGCCACCCTGACATCGGCTCCCGGCGGGCTTGAGGAAGGCTCGAGCAGGGGGGAGGGGGCAGAGCACACACTTGCCAGCTCTGCTCTCCCAGCCCCGTGACCCAGGCCGCGACGAGCCTGGTGCTGCCCCCCCCACCCCCCCCCGCTCTCCCTCGAGGAGCCGGGAGAACGGGCACTGTCCAGACTTGGGCCCGATCGCCGGGTCCAGCTCCTGAGCCAGCAGGCTCCAGCCCGGGTGTGACACTTGGCATCCCGTGCTCAGCCCTTCGGAAGGGAAAGGCCCCGGGAGCCACCTCAGGCTGCCCCGCCACCCACCACGGCTGAAACCCAACAGGGAGCAGCAGAGGACATCAGCAGGTCGCGTCGCAGGGCCTGGGCACCGGCCACCTGGTAGAGCCACCGGCCCGGTGCCCCGGCTCTGTCGGCAGCCCGGCCCATGCGCTGCAGGTGATCTGTCCCTTCCTCCTCCTCCTCCTGGGCTACCTGAAAGCAGCCGTGGGGTCCCGAAGGCCGTCACCAGACCCACAGAGAGCAATCTGAGGGCCTGTGGTGGGGGGGGCCTTTGGCCACAATGGCTCCCGGCACCCTGAGCACAGTGGTAG
Organism: Helogale parvula; assembly: GCA_004023845.1. NCBI lineage: Eukaryota > Metazoa > Chordata > Mammalia > Carnivora > Herpestidae > Helogale > Helogale parvula. The sequence continues at coordinate 19,069 of PJEM01014534.1, read as the reverse complement.
CTGTGTCACATGGCCAGTGGGCCGTCCTCACAAGGGGCCACATTTTCGTGGAAAAGGAGAGGGTTGCCTCAGCCTCTCACAGCAGCACCCCAACGTGTGAGGGGCCCCGGCCCCTGGAGCAGTGAGCCTGCCTGGCTGACGGAGAGGACCTGCCATGGCCCCCGTGGACACGCATCTGTCATGAATCTTACCCTGTTTACCTAGTGTTAGGCTTAGATCTGTGGGAAGGAGGCAGACCAGAACCCACCCCGTCCCATCTGCCTGCCGTGGCCTCCTGCCATCCCCACCCACGCCCCACAGGCCTGCTCTCTGAATGTGACCCAGGCCCTGGGCCCAGTGTCCCGGCCAAGGGCAGAGGCGAGCGTGGCCCCGTGCCCGGAGGCCTGTTCACCCTTCACACACCTCCGACACGCTCTCTGCATCTTCTTTCCCTTCTGGGGCCGGAGGCTTCTTTCTACTGTCGCCTCTGCCTTCCAGAGGGGGAGCCACGCCAGGCTTCGTGTCCTGGCCACCGCTCTTTGCTACCTCCCTGATGTCCAGCCTCACTCCCCTGGCCCTGCCCCCACCCCTGCACCCACACACCTGCCACTCTCCTCAGGCCTCTCCCTGCACCTCTTTCCTGTACAGCTGAGCCTCAGGGCACAGGGGCCGAGAGGAGGGCGGGGACTGCTGTCCGGGTCCTGCCTGCCCACCTCCAACAAGGCGGCCCTGGACGGCGGCAGAGCTGGCGTCTCTTCAAGGCCTGTGCTCACTGAGTTTTTCCCCTAAATCCCTTCCTTAGGGCCCCGGTGTGCTCCCCCTGCCCAGCGCCTCTTCTTAAGGCCCAGAACAGGACTCACGCCGGGCCATGCTGAGAGGCACCCTAGACAGGCCTGGGTAAGCTCAGAGCCAGGGGCGGGGGCACCCCTGAAAATGATATTAGGAAGGAGTGACTGGGGGGGGGGTGGTGGGTGTTAACCCCAGAAGGAAGGGGACAGAGCAGGGATGCTGGCGTGTTTAACGAGGGGTCGGTCTGTGGTCAGCGCCCCCAGCCCCCAGCCGGGAGCAGCTTGAGGATGGATCCAGGGTCTCCTCTTCACTTCCCTCCACCCTGCTGAGTCCAGTCATGCCCAGGGATGCCCACCCAGAACCTCTGCGCCAAGGGCAGCCAGCAGTTCCTGCAGGGTCACTCAGGCCAGGCCCAGGGCCCTGGGAAGAGGCTTGCAGCTTCCAAACACCTGGGCTTGGGAAGCCAGGCTGCTCCACGGCCCGACATGGAAGGTTCTGGGGAGCAGGACATACTCTAATTCATAACCACTAACCAAAAAGAGGTTTGGGGGTGAGGGGCGAGGAGACCCGGACGGGACTCATGTCCTTTGAGAAGGGCTGAACCCAGGGGCACCAGGGGCTCCCAGGGAAGCAGCACCCGTCAGCACAGCAGATGCGGGGGAGGGGACACGGAAGGCCTGGTGGGACCAGCTGAGGCTGCAGCGAGCCTGAGAGGCCCCGTCCCTTGTGCATGAGACTACAACTGGGACTTGAGACCCGCAGTGCCCCCAGCAGCTGGGCTGTCTCTGGAGAGCCAGGGCAGGCCTGGGCCTGGCACCTCCCCTCCAGGCTGTGCAGCCCTGTGCCCGGCCCTTCCGGCCGTCTTCAGGGGCCAGGCAGCCCGTGCTCAGGGCAGCCCCCCCGCCCTGCTCCCCAGAGCCAGGCGGTGCCCCCAGGTCAGAAGGGGGCTGAGCATTGGCCCCAGCTGGGAGCTGGGACCTGGGACCAGCGCTGCCCTTTTACAGAGAGCCCTGGGAGCCCCCGGGATGGAGACCGTTTCCTGCTCCCCAGTTCACAGCGTGGAGGCCTTTCCTGCCCGAGGGCCGGAGCTGGACCAGCCGCACCCAGGAGACCAGTCCTGTGCACAAATGCCTTATGCTGAAGCCTGATGAGCCTCCTGTGCGGCAAGAGAAATCCCCGGCTGGACCCTGCAGGGGGGGTGAGGGAGGGGCTGGAAAGGGCAGAGGGGAGGGGGCCAGGCTTCCATGCAGCAGCCGAGGGTCTGAGCGAGAGCACATCACAGGTTAAGCAGGGAAGACACATATCGTGGTCACGGGGCATGTGCTGGGGACAAACGGGCCTGACCTGTCCAGCTTCATACCTGAGCCGGGACCGCTCCTCCCCTGGAGAAGCCGGCCACCTCCTCAGGGATGCCTCCGTGGGCGATCTTGCTTGCCGCGCTCCCCAAAGCAGCACATTGTGCGGACCAACACTTCTGTGGGGAGGGAGCCCCCCGGGTTTGGGGCCCTTCCCCTCCCCGCTGGCCACTGCCTTCCAGAAGGAAACCAAGCAAGCACAGGTGCGGGGTGGCGGGGGACAAGGTAGCAGGAGGGGGCTGCCTGGAAGTCCGGGCCTTCGGATTTACTTGTAAGATGCAGGGCGGGAGAGTGTGTGCACAGGAGGAATTGGTCTGGGGTTAGACAACCAAAGAGGCGGCCCATCCTTCATGAGGGAGAAACAGCCATGGCCTTGGGAAGCAGAGAGGGGCACAGAAGCACCCAGGGACCAAGCACGCCCTCGCCCCTCTCCAGGACCCCGGGGCTCACAGGCCAGGCACTAGGAGAGCAGGGCCTGGCCCCGGGATTGGGTCCCAGGGCACAGGAGGGAGGCCGCAGGATGTGTGGCTCCAGGGAGACTGCAGAGAAAGGAGCTAGGGGACTGGAGATGAGGGAAGCGCCCTGGGTCAGGGCCAGGGCCCCGAGCTGCAACTCACCAGGCCGGGGACGCTGGCAGGAAGCGTGGCAGGCAGCTCCTGGCTGCAGGCCGGCCCTCTTCTGTCCCAGCCACCCGCCCTCACCCAGGCGGGTCCCCGCCGTCCCCGCTCCCCACTTGTGGCGTGCAGCCTCTGCGGGTAGATGGTGCGCGTGTTCCCCGTGTGTCTCACACGTGAGATGCTGCTGCCAGACCCCACCTTTCCCCGTCCATACACTCTGGGGCAGTGGTTCCGTCCAGCGTGGACCCTCCCGTGGCTCCAGAGATCCTGGGCCTACCTGCTAGGCCAGCCCACAAGCGAGAGCCACTCTGAGCTTGCATCTTACAACTGCTTCTTAATAACATCTTTTCTTTTTACAAAAGAAATACATTCACAGTTCTAAAAGCTTGGCAAATAGTGAAAAGCCTGAAAGATGAAAGTCTCCTCCCGTGCCTAGTGCGGAGGCACTGTTGTGGGTGCTTTGCAGGGGTGGCCCCAGAGCGTCAGCCCATGCCTGTGATGTGTGGTCCGACTCCCGGCTCTTGGGCCTGTGCCTGGCCACACGTGTTGGGGCTGCTGGGTGGCTGGAGGTGCCTGGCAAGCGTAGACAGCACGCAGAGGGCAGTTGACAGCTGGGGACCTGCCACGAGTCAACCATTAAGCTTGGCACCCCAGTGGGACCCATTACGAAATGGTCACAGCAGGAGATGGCATTTTCAGGGCCAAATGTCCAGAGTGCCCAGTGGAGCGGCAGACCCGGGCCCCGCGGTGCAGCCAGAGAGCATGAGCCCACAGAGACCCGTGTCCCAGGCTCCCAGGGCACGGCTGCGGCCACTGAGCGGCCTCCCTGGGAGGACCTCTGGGCTGGCGGGCTCTGGGAAGAGTGCCCAGGGCGGGCGTGGGGGTCCCCCTGGCAAGAGGCACAGCAGCTCTTGCTCGGGGCGCCCAGCTTCCTGGCCTACGTAACGTGACGTGCTTTCCTCTTGCTGCCCTTCTGGTAGAACTCACAGTGCCTCCAGCAGCCGACGGCCTCAGACACCCTGACGGGAGCCCCGTGGGCACACAGGCTGCCTTTGCCATCAAGGGGATGAAGATGGAAGCCCAGGCGAAGGCCAAGCCCGCCAGAACCTCCAGGGTGCACCCTGCGAAACCTAAAGGCTGCCAGAGGCCCCCGAAGATCCGTAACTACAACTGGAAAGACTGACTTCCGCTGTCGGAGCCTGGGGCCCCGAGCTTTCATCACCCTAGGGGCGTGTGTGTGCAAGCAGCCGTGTGTGCACACGAGCGTGGGGTGCAGGCAGAGAGCTCCAGAGCAGGCTCCCCAGTGCCAACGAGGTGCCCCAAGCACCAAGCTGGAGCCATTAAAGCCCGTGCCTCCCGTGCTCTCGCTGCCACGGAATTGTCTGCTTGTCCCACTTGGGAAAGGGCATCAGTGCATGTGTCACATGGGAAGAGGCCGGGCCGGCGGCGGGAGTCACGGGCAGCGTGGCCTCCCCCAGAGCCCACTGAGGGTGGCAGGGGATACGGGGAGCAGAATGCCCACCCACGGAGTATCCCGAGTGCTGAGCGTGTGAGGGGCCCTCCTGGAAGAAATGAAGGCTGGGAGTCTGGCCCGAGCGCCGGGCGCTCACGTCCGGGAGCTGCTGTGCCGGACGTGGGTGGCCCTTGTAGTCTCAGCCCACCCCGCTGACACCAGCGCGGCATGTCACTCCAGTGCCTCCCACTTCCACCCCCCACCTAGGGGCGGCTGTGAGGGGCTCCTGGCGCCCAGATACCTGGGGCGGGGCCCCTGATCCCCTTCACTCCAAGAACCACGAGACCACAGCCACACTTCCGCACCCGAGAAACGCCCCACATCATAAGTGCGCCCATCACCCCCACTGGTGCGCTCTGCAGTGAACTCAGCAGTCAGGACCATGGTCCCCCGTCTCAGGTGATCAGCACGTGCTCCCCCGCTCTTCCAGAGCCCTCAACCTGTTTATCCCCAGGCATCCACACCTTGTTGGCACAGCCACAGTGCTCCTTGCCTGCAGCCGAGCTCAGAAACGGAGACAGCCTGTTCCCAACCCCGGGAAGAGCATGACCATACCCTCAGGCAGCCTGGGCATGCAGCACTGAGGCTTTCCCTTTCTGGGCGCGGCTCTCGCTGAACCAGGAGGACGGGAGAGGGCTGCCGGCCATGTGACCTGTATGTTAGGTGGCCTTTGTGGCTTCGGTTTGCCCTCAAGTAAAATGTGCCTGTGTCCTCTGCCCACCTGGCTCACAGGTGCATGTCACATGTTGCCAGTCCACACAGCCCCTGCCCCATCCTGTGCCTCTGTTGAGCCCCTTGTGAACACACGCGGGCCTGGAGATCGCCCTCACCACAGGCTCATCCTGAGTAGGCCGCGCCTCCAAGAGCTGCAGAGGCAGCGGTAGGCGATTCCTAGCGTGTCCGGAAGCAGCAGCCGGGAGGTGGCCCTGCCGAGGGGTGCCGTAGGCCTGGTGCTCCACTGCTTGTAGAAGTGAGGCACTGCCATGTGACCTCTTCATGCTGAAAAACTGGGTATATGCCCCGTCACTTCCCACGGAGACATCTCCGAGCCCACGAGCGAGCCCTGAGCCCTCTGTGGTGCAGTCCCATCCTCCATCCCCGGCCTGGAAACAGCCCCAATCCCGGGGCTCCTGGCAGGCTGCAGGAAAGGGAGCAGGAAGTGGGCGGGCGTGGGATAATTTAAGTCACCAAAAGTTGGGAGTGTTGCGCAGCCTGCTCCAGCTGTCCTGGCCCAGGGCAAAAATTATCTGAAAAATTATCAAATTAGAAAAGAAAGAAAACCCCATGGGAAGGTTGTTCGGGACATAATTCCAACCGTTCACCTTAGGGCCCTCCCCACCCCTGGTCCTGGCAGAAAGCCTCCAGGGACAGGATGCCACAGGGGAGATTGGGGCATCCCAGGCTTCAAGCCGCCAGTGGGACCTAATGAGGCTGGTGAGCATTGTGGGGCATGCAGAAGCTCATGGCCAAGTGAAGCTGCGTTGTTGCGGCTCACGGTACCAATCCCGTTCTGTGCTGTCCCCGAGCGTCCCTGGCCAGTGTCCTGCTCCTGAAAGCCAGCCGGGAGGGGTTGCCATGGAGCCCAGTGAGGAGCGCAGCGTTTGATTTCAAGACAATGAGGTGGCTACGAAGAAGCGGGGCTCTAGCCGTGCAAGGGGCCGCTGGGGGCTCCTCTGGCCTCACAAAGAACCCACTTGGGAGCCCATCAGGTGGCCCTGCAGGGCATGGCCGCCAGGACCGGGGGCCCGGCATCCTGGACTCTCAGGTGATCCCGAGACGGGCCGCCTGTTTCTTTTTGGTCTAGAAGCCTGGGTCTTTTTGTAAGTTCGGTAACCATGTGAGCAGGGAAATGCGCCCAGACGCACGGCTTGAGACACCGCCGGACGTGTGCGCGCCCGTGGGGGCGAGTGGCCACGTGCGCGCGCGCGAGTGCCTCTGCCGGGGTGGGGGGGGGGGTCCTTTGTTCGCACCACGCCAAATGGTGTCCGTGCCACGCCCCACCCGCGGGCTCTGGGAGCCGAGGGGAGCGCGCGCGTGCGCGCGCCGGCCCACGAGGTTTGGGACACCGCGCCGCGCTACGGTGACCGGCAGTGACCCCGCCCGGGGCGCCCTCGGCAGGGGTCAACGACCGCCGCGCCGCCCGGCCCATCACCCTATCTCTTAGCAACGCCCACTCGCGCGCCGCCATTGGGCCGGCGCGCACGCCCCCGGCTCCTGATTGGTCGCGGCGGCGAGAGGGTCCCGCCCCCCGCCCCGGTTCCTAGCGGCCAGAACGCGGGCCAGTCAGTCCGTCCGTCCTCCCGGGGGTCCGACGGGCCCCCAACGTGTCCCCAAGGTGACCCCAGAGTGGCCCAAGCACACCCCCGTCCAACTTCACCCGCGCAGCGCGCACACGTGGCCCCACGGCCCGAGAACGGGGGGCGGCCCCGGGAGGGGGCGGGGGCCTGCCGCGGGCTCAGACCCCGGCGCTTGCGCGTGCGCAGTTGGCGGTTCTAGGCCGCGGGCCCACGGGGGCGGGGCACAGAAGCCGGGGGCGGGGTGTGCAGCGCCCCCCCTAGCGCCCTCCGGGCGCCGGGTACCCCAGCCCTGCGCGCTCCCGCGCGGGGTCCCGGCGACTCGGCGGCGCGCCGCATCACCCCACTGGCGGCGGCGCGCCGGGTCCCGGGGCGCAGCCCCGACGCTCATTGGCCTGGGCGGCGCAGCCAAGCTGTCAGCCCATGTGGCGTGTCCGCGCGGGGACGGCCGCAGTTAAATAGAGTCGGCGCCGGCCTAGAGGGAGCCAGAGAGACGGCAGCGGCCCGGCATCCCTTCCGCTGCAGCGCTCCATCCTCGCGCCCCGCCGCTCACTCCGCCCGCCACCCGCGCCCAGACCAGGTACGAGCGGCGCGGCCGGGCCCGGATCCGTGGGGTCGCCGGCGGGTAGGAGCCGACCGGCCGGGTCGCGGGCTCCAAGCCCCCGGTTTGGGGGCGCCGGACTCCGGCGCCTGGATGGCCGGCACGCCGCGCCCCAGGCCCGGCCGGGCAGGTGGGCGATGGCGAGGGGCGCACGCCGGGCGCGGCGCGAACAGCCATTTTGGCCGCGGGCTGGGCCACGCGGGCCCCGCCGCCGACCCCCTCCGCCCGCAGCACACCCCGCGCCCGGTGCCGGAGGGACGCGGCCCAGCGCGACCCGGAGCGCGGGTAGCACGGCGGGGGGACCGGGGGACCGGCTTCCATCACGTGGGCGCCGCGCGGAGCCCGGAGTTCTGGGGGGGCGCGCGGCGGCGGGGCGAGGCCGGCGCCGCGGGGTCTCCAGCCCCTGCCCGGGCCGCGCCGGACTCGGCGTGAATAGTAAGTAGGGAGAACAGCGGGCGCGCTCTGGAGGAGGCGGCCGCCCGGTCGCTGGAGCCTCTGGGCCGCCAAAGGGCTCTTTATTCAGCGCCGAGGGTGGGGGCCCCCTCCCGACCGGGACTCAGGGCCGCCGGGCCGCCCGAGGAAGACGCTGCTTTCGGCCCACGCACCCTTGCTCAGAGGGACCCGGAGACCCGGGAGGGCGGGGGGCTGGCGTGTCCACCGCTGTTAGTGCCACGAGGCCCTGGGGCCTTGGCGGAAGTTTGCCAGAGCAACTCTAGTCTTGCCCCCTCCTTCAGGGGCTGCCCAAGAGCCCCCTCCCTGGCCCCTGGGCTTTCTCTGCAGGGGGGGCCTCGGGAACCTTGGTCTGGATGGTCAGGCAGGCCATGTGCAGGTAGACAAGCAGTGTCCCCAGGCCTCGCCGACACACGGTTGGGCAGCACTTGCCCGGCGGGAACCAGGAATGATTCTCCTTGCTGGAGGGGCTAGACTGGTTGGGTGGGTACAACTCTGGCCAGGGGCCATATTTTTCCCCAGAGCCCTGAGAGGTTTTGGTGCTTGAGACCCTGGCAGTTCGAAGGCTGCCCTGAGTGACAGTCGGCCCCTGTCCCCAGCAAGGAGGGCAGCCTGGGATGCTGAGGGCAGGGCCCGCTCTTTGGTGTGAGCTGGCGCTGGCGTTCCCCCCACTGCCCAATTTTCTTTCTTCAGAACTTAGTACTTTTTTTTTTCTTTTTTTCTTGGTTCACTGGGTCGGCTATTAACAGATTTATGAACAAGTGGCCCTGTTTTGGGAAGAATTCAGCCCTTGTGGGTTGGCCCCCTCCCAGGAGCACCCCAGTGGCAGGTTGCAGAGACCCAGATACGAGGCAGCAGGGCCATTGGGGGGGGGGGTCACCCCAGGCCAGAAGTGACAGGCTAGAGGGTGCAGTCCTCCCAGTGAAAAGTAAGGAAGTAAGAGCTGCCTAGACCAGGGTGGGCCCCCCCCTCCCACTACACACCCCCTAGGTATCTGTCCCGTCCAGCCCAGGGCGCAGAAGCTGGCCACCAGGATCTTGGTCTCACAAACCCATAGGTGGTGCTGTGGGGTCAGGAAGCCAGGGGAGAGGCTGCAGGCTGGCGGCCGGGCCTGACCAGCGCCGGCCCCCCTGCTGCTCTCCCCGCACAGAGCAGCCATGGAGGAGGTTGTGATTGCTGGCATGTCCGGGAAGCTGCCCGAGTCCGATAACTTGGAGGAGTTTTGGGCCAACCTCATCGGGGGTGTGGACATGGTGACCGACGATGACAGGAGGTGGAAGGCAGGTGAGTGGGTAGCCCGGAGGCTCCACTCCCACGTGGGTGCCCCTCTCCTGCACTTGCTGTGGGTGCAGCCTCCCCTCTGCCCGGGGCAGACCAGCTCTAGCCTGAGCCCCAGTCCTAACTACAGAGCCTCACTGCCCAGAGAGGGTCTCAGAGCCGGGGACTGGGAGGCTGAGGGCCAACCCAGACATTCATCCGCCCATTTTATAGTCAAGCTAGGTGACCCGCTGGGAAGAGCAGAGCCGGGGTGAGGCCAGGTGGGCAGGCGCCTCAGGCCCCACCACCCATCGCTCTGTCCCTGCTGGCCCACGAGTCCCAGATAAGATGCCCGGCTCTCTTGGGAAGCTGGTTTGGCTCCCTCCCGCCCAGTGGGTTTTTTTGCAGAGTGGCTCTACCTGATCTACGGGATGTGAGTCAGCATGGTGGAGTCTGGCCCGGGCTCACTGGCGGCAGCAGGCCAGGCAGAGGGTCTCTAGCTAGGACAGTCGTGGGTGGCGGGAGGCACTGTCCCCACTGTGCTCTGCTCTGAGGCCGCCACCCACGTGGCTGCCCACTGGGGCCCCTTCTCGGAGCAGGGCTAGGATTGCAGTCAGCCAGGTGCCCAGCAGCACTAGGCCCTGCTTCTGGGGCTGCTGCCCGGTCCCCGCGGAGATCTCGTGGCCCCCCGTCACCGCAGGTCCTTGCCGTCGGTCACCCGGGGCTCACAGCCGTCCACCTGCCTACTTCTGCAGGACTCTACGGTCTGCCCAAGCGGACTGGCAAGCTGAAGGACTTGTCTAAGTTCGACGCCTCCTTCTTCGGGGTCCACCCAAAGCAGGCTCACACGATGGACCCCCAGCTGCGCTTGCTCCTGGAGGTCACCTACGAGGCCATCCTGGATGGAGGTGGGTCCTCAGGAGGCTGCCAGCCAACTGTGGTCACCTCGGGGCCAGGGGCCCATTTCTGCAGTTCCGACTTAGCTAGAAAACATGACAGCATTGCCCTTTCTCACTTCTAAGAGCAACCCACGTTCAGGGTAGAAACGTCAAGGCACACAAATCTCCCAGGTGGAACCCAAAGCCACCGCGTGTCTCCTGGGCCGATGGGTCTGGGAGGCGTGGGCCTGCACGCCTGCCGAGGGTGTCACAACCGCACACAGAGGTGTCCCTGGCATGCCCAGATGGCCCAGTTTCCTCCCTCCCCAATGTACAGCTGATGTGGGGGCGTGGGTGGAGTGCGGGCAGGGGGCAGGATTCTGCCCTCAGGACTCCCGCTGTCCACTCCTCTCTCTGGGCTGTGTCTGGCCTTAGACAAGTACCTCAAGCTGGCTGTCCTACGGTCACGGAGAGCAGACCTGCCCCTACCGCCCCCGGGGACATGGAGAGGAGGCCGGCCGTTGGGGTGTGGTGCCTCGGCAGGTGGAAGCTCAGCCCCGGGGGGTGGGGGCCGGCCAGTCCTGGCCTTTCAGCTCTCTCGCCCTGCGGCAGGTGCTGAGGGGTCCCGGGACTGATCTGCACACAGCACTGAGAGGTGGAGGGCGAGCAGAGACCTTGGACACTGCGCCCCTCCCTGGGGTGGGGGGAGCTGGCCAGGATCCCTCCTTCCTTTCCCAGTCTGGACAGTCAGCCTTTGTCTTCCTCTGTCTCCTTATCTCAGCCCATCCTGGAGTAGGCTGCCCTTGGTGCTTGGGTGCTCATTGGTCATCCAGGCTTGCCAGACCCTGCTTGTGACACCAGGGGCCAGGGGAGTATCCTGGGGACAATGCTGCCTTCTGTCCTCACCTCCAGCTGTCTCTGGTCTCTGCCTGACCCAGAGCCTGGAGCCCCATCTGTCCCCTGGGCCTCAGATTCCTGTGACCTACTTATCTATCCTCGGTCCTACCTGGGCTGGCTGTCCTGCTTGGGCTCCTCCGGAGTCTGGCTGAGATGGGGCTCCCCACGCTCACCCCTGGAGTGGGCACAGGCAGGGCGCACGCCAGCAGGCCCAGCTGCTAGGCGCTCCCTCTGCTCTCCGCAGGCATCAACCCGGCCTCCCTGCGGGGGACCTACACGGGCGTCTGGGTGGGCGTGAGTGGCTCGGAGGCCTCGGAGGCTCTGAGCCGCGACCCTGAGACTCTCCTGGGCTACAGCATGGTGGGCTGCCAGCGGGCTATGATGGCCAACCGCCTTTCCTTCTTCTTTGATTTTAAAGGTAGGTCCCCTGAGCCGGCCTCTGGCTTCCCCCCCAGGAAGGTGGGCTGGGGCGAGTGGGGTTCGCCTTGCTAGAGCCTCTCACTTGTAGGGCCCAGCATTGCTCTGGACACAGCCTGCTCCTCCAGCCTGATGGCCCTTCAGAACGCCTACCAGGCTGTCCGCCGCGGAGAGTGCCCCGTGGCCATCGTGGGCGGCATCAACATCCTGCTCAAGCCCAACACCTCCGTGCAGTTCATGAAGCTGGGCATGCTGAGTCCCGACGGCGCCTGCAAGTCCTTCGACGAATCCGGTGAGTGGGGGGAGGGGGGGGCCACCGGACGATGCTCGCACCCCAGCTTTGTCCGACGCCAGCCATGCCCTGAGCTCTGCCCAGAGCTCCCGGCCTTGGGGGCCTGGAGTCAACGCAGGCGCCCCCTATCCTCAGGGAATGGCTACTGCCGTGCGGAGGCTGTGGTGGCCGTCGTGCTGACCAAGAAGTCCCTGGCGCGGCGTGTGTACGCCACCATCCTCAACGCTGGCACCAACACGGACGGCTCCAAGGAGCAAGGTGGGTGCGGCCGGGGGCCAGGGCGCCGGGCCAGGCCCCTGCAGGTGGGGCCCGGCAGGGGACTGAGGCCCGGCTCATCCCGCAGGTGTGACCTTCCCGTCCGGGGAGATGCAGGAGCAGCTCATCCGCTCGCTGTACGAGCCGGCTGGGGTGAGCCCAGAGTCTCTCGAGTACATCGAAGCCCACGGCACGGGCACCAAGGTGAGAGCCACACCCACGCCCACTCCTAAGAGGCTCCTAGGTGGGGTCCTGACCCTCCTTTCGTCCTCCGCAGGTGGGAGACCCCCAGGAGCTGAATGGTATCGCCCGAGCCCTGTGTGGCACCCGCCGGGATCCCCTGCTGATCGGGTCCACCAAATCGAACATGGGGCACCCGGAGTCCGCCTCAGGGCTCGCGGCTCTGGTCAAGGTGGGTGGGCTGGTCTCGGCCACCCTGCCTGCAGAGCAAGGCTGTGCCATGGGGTGCCAGCCACTGAGGCCTGGACAGTGGGGCACTGGGATAGGACAGGTCCTTACCCCGGCTCGTTGTGGGTCAGAGCCTCAGCCGGGGAAGGCAAAGACGCTGGGACCGCCCAGCCTTCGGGCCTCCCCCGCCCCACGGCCTCTGACCAGCCAGCGGGGGCTTCTGGGCATGGTGGGGGCTTCCTGACACTCTCAGCTCCTCAGGACTGATGTCGGAACTGGTTTGTAGCTCCTGCAAGGATTGGGTATGAGGGCGAGGACTGGGAGGGGCCTTTGTGTCAGGGGCCCCAACCCATCAGTCTGGGAGGCCGTGGGGCCCCAGGTGAAGGCACAAGGCCCAGAGAGGGGAAAGGTCTTGTGGTCAGCTCACCGGGTCCCTGTGCCGCGGCGGGGTGGACGTGGGGAACAGGGCCTGTGGTGTGGTCTCAGGAGGGGGAGACCCTGCGCCCTGCCCCAGGCAGGGAGCACTGGGTCAGCTGCCCCACCAACCTGGAGCTCCCCACAGGTGCTGCTGTCCCTGGAGCACGGGCTCTGGGTCCCCAACCTCCACTACCACAGCCCGAACCCCGAGATCCCCGCCCTTCAGGACGGACGGCTGCAGGTGGTACGTCAGCCCCTGCCCATCCGCGGAGGCAACGTGGGCATCAATTCCTTTGGCTTCGGTGGCTCCAACGTGCACGTCATCCTCCGGCCCAATTTGCGGCCCCCCTTGGCGCCCGCCCTGCACGCCGTCCTGCCCCGTCTGCTGCAGGCCAGCGGGCGCACCCCAGAGGCCGTGGAGCGCCTGCTGGAGCAAGGGCACCGGCACAGCCAGGACCTGGCCTTCCTGAGCATGCTCAATGACATCGCGGTCACCCCCCCCAACGCCATGCCCTTCCGGGGCTACACCGTGCTGGGCGGCAAGGGCCACAGCCAGGAGGTGCAGCAGGTGCCGGCCGGCAAGCGGCCGCTCTGGTTCATCTGCTCTGGTGAGAGCCCTGTTCCTCGGCCCTCCCTGGAGGCTGAGTGAGGGGTGGGGGGCTGGGCAGCCCCGGCCCTGACGCCTCTCGCTGGAACAGGGATGGGCGCGCAGTGGCATGGGATGGGCTTGAGCCTCATGCGACTGGACAGCTTCCGAGACTCCATCCTGCGCTCCGACGAGGCCGTGAGGCCCCTGGGACTGCAGGTGTCCGAGCTGCTGCTGAGCTCGGACGATGCCACCTTCGACGACAACGTGAAGGCCTTCGTGAGCCTCACCGCCATCCAGGTGCGCCCGCGGGGCCCTGGGGCAGTGGGCAGCGCTTGGCGAGGCTGCTGTGACCGTGCGGGTGGCCAGTCTGGCGTCCCTGGGCCTGGTGTGATGTGTCGTGTTCCCCATACCTCCCAGATTGCCCTCATAGACCTGCTGACTTCCATGGGTCTGCGGCCTGACGGAATCATCGGGCACTCCTTGGGCGAGGTGGCCTGCGGCTATGCGGACGGCTGCCTCTCGCAGGAGGAGGCCGTCCTTGCTGCCTACTGGAGGGGCCAGTGCATCAAAGAGGCCAACATCCCGCCAGGGGCCATGGCAGCTGTGGGTGAGTGTCTCCTGTGTTCCCCCATCCCATTCAGCCCACTGGCCTAAGGGTCTCCAGTGGGGTGTGTCTTCCTAGCACTCCTGATGCCTCCTCGGGCCGAGGCAGGGCCTGGGGGACCTGCACCGGCCTCTGGCCTCGTTGCAGAGCCGCGGACCCCACCACCTTTGTGGAACCCACCACGGTGGTCTTCCCATGCCCAGCGGCCTTGACGCCCAGCACATACACCGACCCCGTCTGTAAATGCTGGTGCCCTTTCCATGTGCCTGAGCTGAAGTCAGGCGGGGTCAAGCGCCTCGCGAACGCATGCGCACACAAGCCCCCGGGCTGTCGGGGTGATTGGTCCTGCATCTTCTCCATCGGCCCCTGATCCTGGGGGCTTCCGGGGAAGGGGCAGACCTGCTCATGCCTCGGGCAGGCTGGGCTGCGGACGGAAGGGACGCTTCAGAGAGCCATCGCCCTCAAGGGCTGGCAGAAGAGGTGTTAGGAGCCCAGACCTGGCTCCCTGCCCCTGGGGCCATGAGGACACCTTCCCCTGAGATCAAACGCAGTGGGAGTAAAAGTGGCCCATAAAGGCACCGCTTCGCGGCTGTCATTACTGCACCCCTGTCATTAGGAGCTCCCCCCTCCCCTGCCCTGGGGCAGCCTCTTGCTCTCGGGCAGGGCCCCTGGCCCCCCACCCCGTGGCCACCCCCTAAGGCTGTCCCTGCCCACAGGCTTGTCCTGGGAGGAGTGTAAGCAGCGCTGTCCCCCCGGCGTCGTGCCCGCCTGCCACAACTCGGAGGACACCGTGACCATCTCGGGACCTCAGGTGGGGCCTGGGCGGCGAGGCTTCTCCCCGGGGCCCTTCTCCGTCCCTCAGAGGACCCGACAGGGCGCCCAGGTGCACTCGTCCAGCCTCCCGACATCTCTGTCCTTAGGCTGAGATGGCTGAGTTTGTGGCAAAGCTGAAGCAGGAGGGCGTGTTTGCCAAGGAGGTGCGGACGGGCGGCATGGCCTTCCACTCCTACTTCATGGACCCCATCGCCCCCACGCTGCTTCAGGCGCTCAAGAAGGTGGGCTGGCCGCCCTTGGGCTCCCCCGAGGCGGGGCCCCCGGAGGCGGGGCAGTGAGGGCCTGACCCGCGTCCTGTGTGCAGGTGATCCGGGAGCCTCGGCCCCGCTCGGCACGCTGGCTCAGCACCTCCATCCCCGAGGCCCAGTGGCAGGGCACCCTGGCCCGCACGTTCTCGGCGGAGTATAATGTCAACAACCTGGTGAGCCCCGTGCTGTTCCAGGAGGCGCTGTGGCACGTGCCTGCCGACGCCGTGGTGGTGGAGATCGCCCCCCACGCCCTGCTGCAGGTGCGCACCCGGGGGCGAAGAGAGGCCGACGGTCTGGGACTGGGGGCGGGAGGGACGCAGTCAGGAAGGCCAAGTCTGTCTGCCCTCCCAGGCCGTTCTCAAGAGAGGCCTCAAGTCCACCTGCACCGTCCTGCCTCTGATGAAGAAGAACGAGAAAGACAACCTGGAGTTCTTCCTCAACAGCGTGGGCAAGCTGCACTTGCTGGGGTGAGTTGGCCGCCCCCTGCTGGGGGGGAGGGGCGCTGGGCCTGCGCGGGTGCTGGGCCCCCCCCAACCCTGGCGATCCCTGGGGTCTTCTGCGAGATGGTTGGCTGTGGGTAGGACAGGGTAACCCCAGGCAAGGCCACCTGGGCTGAGATAGCCCCTCAAACTTTTCCCGAACCCCCAGCTTCAGTGTCAACCCCAATGGCCTGTTTCCGCCCACGGAGTTCCCGGTTCCCCGGGGGACTCCTCTGATCTCCCCTCACATCAAGTGGGACCACAGTCAGACCTGGGAAGTCCCCTCCGCCTCAGACTTCCCCAGCGGCTCCAGTAGCAGCTCTGCCACCATCTGCAACATCGGTGAGGGGGGGGGGCTGAAGGGGGCGGGGCACGGGTGCTCCCTCCTGCGTGCGGACTCTAAGGCCCAGCCCCCACAGACACCAGCCCCGAGTCCCTTGACCACTACCTGGTGGACCACCGCATCGACGGCCGCGTCCTGGTCCCCGCCACCGCCTACCTGTGCCTGGTCTGGAAGACTCTGGCTCGGGCCTTGAGCCAGAACATGGAGGAGATGCCCGTGGTGTTTGAGGACGTGACGCTGCACCAGGCTACCATCCTGCCCAAGACCGGTGAGGCGCGATGCCCGCCAGGGCCAGGGCGGGAGGGCTGACTGCTGACCCCTGGCACTGATCTCCCGCCTCGCTGTCCCTAGGGCCCCTGCGCCTGGAAGTGCGGCTCCTACAGGCTTCCCGAACCTTCGAGGTGTCTGACAATGGCAGCCTGATAGCAAGCGGTGAGCAGATGGTGCCTGACCGGGCTGTGGGGTCTCTGCTGGGCTGGGCTCCGAGCAGACCCTCAGCTGCAGGTGCCACTCTGCCCGTCCTCAGGCTCTCCTGTTCCCCTCCCGCAGGGAAGGTTTACCAGTGGGAGGACCCTGACCCCAAGCTGTTCAACAGCCGGGACGGCCTGGGCCCCATGGACCCCACGGCTACATTCAGCCTGAGCCGGGCGGACGTGTACAAAGAGCTGCGCCTGTGCGGCTACGACTACGGCCCTCACTTCCAGGACATCCTCGAGTCCGACCTGGAAGGTAGGGCTTCGGGTCCCCCCGAGGCTCCGGGAACAGGCCTCCCTCCGGGTTGGTGCAGGCCTGGCCTGGGGTGGGGCGGCCCGGCCGTGCTGATGGCCCCTCTCCACAGGCCGCACGGGCCGCCTGCTGTGGAAGGCCAACTGGGTGACGTTCCTGGACGCCATGCTGCAGATGTCCATCCTGGGCAAGGTCCAGCACACCCTGCGCCTGCCCACCCGCTTCACCTCCATCCACATCGACCCCGCCACCCACCGGCACAGCGTGTACTCGCTGCAGGACGGTGTCCAAGGTAGCCCCTGCGCCCGCACCCCTGCAGCCCTGCGCAAGACGCCCCCCGCACTCACTCAGCCCTTCCCCACAGCGGTCGACGTGATGGTGAGCAGCTGTCTGCAGAGCACGGTGGCCGGCGGCATCCTCTTCTCAGGCGTCCACGCCTCAGCGGCCCCGCGGCGTCAACAGGAGCAGCTCGCACCCATCCTGGAGAAGTTCTGCTTCACGCCACACACCGAGCAGGGGCTCCTGGCTGCGGACGCGTCCTTGCAGCAGGAGCTACAGCTATGCAGGGGTGAGGCCCAGCCCCCGCACCAGGACCCGCCGGTGCTTGCAACATCCTACTTCCCAAGGGGCCTCAACTTGTCTCCTTGCAAGGCTCCTGGTCTTCAGGGAAACCCTGGGGAACTGAGACAGATTCGACGCTGCCCCGAGCCATGTCCCATGTGTGATGCCCACAGCCCCCGCCCCCCCGCCCCCAGGGAGCACTCACACCACGCAGATCACTGGGAGTCATTGGTGGGAGACTGGGCACAGCTGGGGAGCTCAGGGCCCTGGCAGGGCTCACACCTCAATGGCGGGCACGGCCCCCTTGACACCCACCCAGAAGCTAGCTCCTAGCCCTAGAGGACTGGGCTGCCCGGGCAGTGGGGCACCTGCTGCAGGGAGGGAACGCTGGCCCAGCTGACGCCCCTCCGGGGCCCCTCCCCCCCCCCCCCCCCCCCAGGGCTGGCACAGGCACTGCAGACCAAGGTGGCCCAGCAGGGGCTGAAGATGGCGGTGCCCGGGCTGGACGGGGCCCCGGCCCCCCAGGACCCGCCGCAGCAAGGCCTGCCCTGCCTGCTGGCAGCCGCCTGCCAGCTGCAGCTCAATGGCAGCCTCCCGCTGGAGCTGGGCCAGCTGGTGGCGCAGCAGCGGCCCCTGCTGCAGGACGACCCCCTGCTCAGCGGCCTCCTCGCCTCCCCTGCGCTCAGAGCCTGCGTGGACACCGCTCTGGAGAACATGGTCGGCTTCAAGATGAAGGTTGTGGAGGTGGGTGTCAGTCAGGACAGTCTGGCACGGCACACGCGGGCCCAGACCCAGGCAGACTGCAGTCCACGCGCTTCCCGATCAGAGACCGGTCAGGGGCCATGCTGCCCTCACGTCCTTTACTGTCCTGCCTGAGTGCCCAGCGGCGGGCAAGGAGAGGGGACACCGTAGACAGGGATGACGCCGGCTGGCAGTCTCCCCGGCCAGGTCGGTGGGTGGGCCCTTCTGGCAGACGCTCATCAGCCTGGATCGGAGGCCTGCCTGGTGGCAGCTGACGCAGGGAGCCGTCCCCACTTCCAGGCGCTGGCTGGCGACGGCAACTTGTACTCTCGAGTCCCAGCGCTGCTCAACACCCATCCCATGCTGCAGCTGGACTACACGGCCACAGACCGCTGCCCGCAGGCCCTGGAGGCCGTCCAGGCCAAGCTGCAGCAGCTCGGCATAGCCCAGAGCCAGTGGGACCCCGCGGAGCCCGCCCCTGGCAACCTGGGCGCAGCTGACCTCCTTCTGTGTAACTGTGCCGTGGCCAGCCTCGGTGACCCGGCCACGGCCGTCCGCAACATGAGGGCCGCTCTCAAGGAGGGCGGCTTCCTGCTACTGCACGCACTGCTCAAAGGACACCCCCTTGGAGAGACGGTCGCCTTCCTCACCTGCCCTGAGCCACAGCGAGGCCAGCAGAGCCTCCTAAGCCAGGTGCAGGGGCGGGGCGGGGAGGGGCCGGGTGGGGCTGGGGGTGGGGCCAGGGAGGCCAGGCAAACACTGACACACACACACATACCCCCCCTCCCCGCCCCCCGCACGTGCAGGATGAGTGGGAGAGGCTGTTGGCTGGAGCATCCCTGCACCTGGTGGCCCTGAAGAGGTCCTTCTACGGCTCGGTGCTGTTCCTGTGCCGCCGGCCGCTCCCGCAGGACGCCCCCGTCTTCCTGCCCGTGGAGGACACCAGCTTCCAATGGGTGGACTCCCTGAAGGTCAGTCCCAGCTGGGCCCCCCAGCAGCCTGCACCCGGGGACCCTCCCGGAGGCCAACTCTTCTCTCGTCCTGCAGAGCATTCTGGCCGACTCCTCCCTCAAGCCCGTGTGGCTGACAGCCACCAGCGGTGTCACCTCAGGCGTCGTGGGCCTGGTGAACTGTCTCCGCAGAGAGCCTGGCGGACACCGGATCCGGTGAGGGATGCGGCGGAGCTGCGCGCCCTCAGCTCTCCTTTCCCTTTCCCGCTGCTCCCCCCCCCCGCCCCGGTCCCGTCTCACCTGTGTGGCCGCCCACAGGTGCGTCCTGGTGTCCAACCTCAGCAGCACGTCCCGCACCCCCAGTTTGGACCCTGGCTCCTCAGAGCTGCAGAAGGTGCTCCAGGGGGACCTCGTGATGAACGTGTACCGAGACGGGGCCTGGGGGGCCTTCCGCCATTTCCTGCTGGAGCGAGGTGAGCCATGTGGCGGGGCGGGCTGAGAGGACGGGGCTGCGGGCCCTGCTGGGAGGCCCCGGCGGCAGCCCCGCCTCCTGACTCCCCCCCCCCCCCCCCCCC